>CM055678.1:40101900-40374400 GCA_029448645.1 Andrena camellia | reverse complement strand
ACGACGACGACGACGACGACGACGACGACGACGACGACGACGACGACGACGACGACGACGACGACGACGACGACGACGACGACGACGACGACGACGACGACGACGACGACGACGACGACGACGACGACGACGACGACGACGACGACGACGACGACGACGACGACGACGACGACGACGACGACGACGACGACGACGACGACGACGACGACGACGACGACGACGACGACGACGACGACGACGACGACGACGACGACGACGACGACGACGACGACGACGACGACGACGACGACGACGACGACGACGACGACGACGACGACGACGACGACGACGACGACGACGACGACGACGACGACGACGACGACGACGACGACGACGACGACGACGACGACGACGACGACGACGACGACGACGACGACGACGACGACGACGACGACGACGACGACGACGACGACGACGACGACGACGACGACGACGACGACGACGACGACGACGACGACGACGACGACGACGACGACGACGACGACGACGACGACGACGACGACGACGACGACGACGACGACGACGACGACGACGACGACGACGACGACGACGACGACGACGACGACGACGACGACGACGACGACGACGACGACGACGACGACGACGACGACGACGACGACGACGACGACGACGACGACGACGACGACGACGACGATTATGTACACGCAAATATATATCAGCGGTATCGTGCCGATGCTCCAAAGTGCGTGGTTTGGCGAAACTGCGTCAATGCGAAAAAGATTGATTATAACGCTGTTTTTACGAATGCGGTATCGGGGCTTCAGGCTAGCGATATTTCAGTTCAAACTGACCCTGCGCAAGTTCCTGTAGATTTATTGTTAACTGATTTATTTGCTGACGATGTTATCGAGGGGGATAATTAAGTCAAATAAATTACAAATCTTAATATTAATATGTCAGGTTTACTCACCTATATTCCACATTCCCTGCGAAATAACATTTCAAGTATTTGTATGTATCGCGATTATAAGTGGGATAAGGGCGTGTGAAACAGCGTAAAAAGCATTTTCGTTGGCAGGTATTTATTCGCGACGTTGCATTCTTTCGCGAGGCGGTTGCGTTGTTTAGATTAATCGATCTCGAATAGTTATCGCGATAGCGCGTCGAATTATATTGCGTAGGCGGATGTTTATACGAGCGCGACGTTGCATTCTTTCACAGCAATTGTGAGACGGTTGCGCTATTTAGGTTATTTAATCTCGAATTGTCGTCCGTGTCGAATTACAGCATCTGTGGTACATCCCTTCGCGCCTGCGCACCGATCCCCGCACGCGTACGGACATTCCACGGCAAACGGTTGCGCGCGCGAAGCCATCTTGAAATCCCCCGCCCCTGTGACGTCATCCCCCTCACCCACGAACTCGGTACCCCCCTCCCTGCTTCGCCCCTCGCCCATTGCGCCCGAGAGCGCGGTACCCCCTCCACGCCTTGCCCCGCGCCCGCGGTACCCCCCCCCCCCCGCCCGCCCGCCTCATCCCTCGCCACCCGGTTGCAGGACTCTCATACCCTACCTACTGCGGTCTCTTCAAAATTTTGTTTTTGTAATCGTCTGATTTTATTTTCAACAATCAGGAGAATCTTCTATAAATTTCAATGAATTTTTCTAAATTGCCTTTGGACCACATTTTGACTACAATGCAGGGTGTGCATGAACTGGCGTGTGGCACGTCGATCTGTCACGTCGGAACGCATCAAAATAAGTACAAATTCAGACTGGCACTACAGACGCGTACGCCGGGAACGCGCGATCGTCCTTTATCATGTCGGAGACTTTACACCAGGGCTCTCCAGCGTAGGGGTCCCTCACGCGCCTGTTTCCCCTTCCAATCTTCCTTTCGCGCGGCGTACCTTCCGTTGTCAAGAAGACCGCGCGATGCTACGAAGGCTGCCATGACGGGCTAGCCGGGTTAGCGACTTCGCGATTAGCGTCGCGCGGTATCCCTGACAACGCGGACGAGAGTGGTAGAACCCCGAGCTTACGCGTAAACGACCTTGGAGAGCCCCGCTTTACACGTACATTTTTGCAGCGCACGCATGGGATGTGCGCTCCAAAACTGCGAAAAACACTGTCCGTCTAAAGCCGGCTAATGACGAGCATTTCGATTCGTAATCGGGAACTGCGAACATTTGTCGATTTTCGATTGTCCGTTTCCTTGAATTGGACGCCCGACGGCAAACATTTGAAAATCAACGCATAACGAACAAACAGTGTCCATCCACCCCATACGTAATATATTTTATTGATTCAATCCAATGGTAAAGTTAGAATTATCAATGCTAATTCACATTGGTATAAACCTTTATTAACATACTTTAAATTGGAGTGCATTGAATTGAAAAATTATGCAGAATTTAACGAAAGATGTACTGTCATTCATGGAATTAACACAGAAATGTCCGTCCAAATTCAATATTCATTTCACATAAACTTAATAACAACAAATTAATATTATGCCTAATATCTCTTCGATTTTATTATATGATTTTAAAAAGAACACCGTAAGGAACGAATGTTTACTGTCTTTATCATTCCCAAATAAATACACTATTTCGTTTGGTTATTTTTTTAATGTCACAATTGGAGTGTATTCATTATATGACAAGTCGCAAATTGCCTTTTGTGCGCGTAGCCACGATGAAACTCGACCTCTGCGTGTCGAGTTAACGGAGGTTGTAAATCTTCGCTACGATTTTTATCGATACCAAGAGTACGCGGATACCCTAGACGCGTTACCCTGTTAGGGAGAGTAAATTGCTTCCGGAAGGATATTTAACAATGAAACAATGAAAACTGTATTTAAATACAAAAAAAAAACGAGAAAACAGTTAAACAAAGTGGAACGATGAACTGTGAGTGACAAGAATGTGTGTGTGTGAGTCGTGTAGGGGGATAAATGTCGGACGCGAATGAGAAACACGCCGCTACTGTGAGAATGTCTTTCCGTACTACCTGCTGGTCAAGATCCTTTTACTTCGACTGTTTCATTTTGACTGTTTGACGGACTCGTCCGATTTCTTGAGGCGAGTCCGGCGGTAGCTGCGTTGACCCGATTCGCTAACGTTGTGTCGGTGTTAATCAATTGAGTAATTTCCAAAGTACAAACTGGGACACCTATTCTCTGCGATCTTGGCGCGCTTTTCCGGGAAAGGGGCTAGAGTTGGCGGAAGTCGTTCTGGCCAAAACTTTGGCGGTAAGATCTTGCCTACCTGCCCGCGTACATGACAGCTCTAAAGCACAAAGATACCCACATCTGCGCTGCACGTGCGGGCGCGTTGACCAACGACCCTTTCGGAGATGCGCATGAGGCTGTCATACACATGGGCCTACCTTGGTGTTTATGATGACAATTTAACTTAATTGCCGCGTGACAAATTGGCCCGTGTAACGGCCAAACCGTCCAATAAAGTGTTCAAAGCAAATGTGAGGATTCCAGAACTGCCTGATAATAAATTATGCCTCCTAACGCTTAACAAAAGCCAGAGAACTTTTTTTCGCGGGTCCATGCAACGCGGAACAGAAACTAATTTCGTTTCTTGCACGTGTCTGGTCGCGAAAAAAAGTCGCTCGGCGTGTGAATGCGTCCATTGGAATCAAGGCTCGTTGGTTGTCGCGACCACTTGGTCTCCCGTGCGTCGCTCACGTTTTCGTGGTTGCCGACGACTCGCTGGTCGCGGCCAACAACAAAGGTTTCTGGTCTCTTGTCGACCAAGTTGCCGGCAACTTGTCGCAAGTGCGTAACGGGGCTTAGACTCGGCAGCAATCTCGACCATTAATTTTATAGATATGGAATATTGTATAATGCTAAATTATTTCAATACTAAACATCGAAGTTTATAAAAAACTGTGATCCACAAATTTTGTTATTGAAACTTACCGGATCGTAAAGTACCTACGTATCAAGTAGTTATTTGGAAAACAGAATTCGACCGTGCGAGCTAGATATGTGACTAAACTATCGGTTTATGCCACTTGTGTTACAGCACCATCAATCAGAGTTGGGCAAAATGTAATCTAATTACAAATCAAATTAAGATTAAAATGTATTTGTGTAATTGATTATGTTACGTGAGGGCGTTAATTTTTAAGCGACCGGGCGCTTGAGTCTAATTTTTTCACGCAACGCTGAACGAATTGAAAAGGGATTGTTGTAACTTTGACATAATCAGAGTTATTATGCAAAAATCAGGATGTTTTGGGTACGGTTTTTGTCTACAACCTATACAGGTAGCCGAATCAGGATGTGGTACTTTGGAGAGACTGATTTGGAACAAGATGAGACGGATTTATATAAAATGTACCATGTATTATAAAATAAGCAAAAGGAAAAGCGAAAGGGGACAAAAATGGGGAAGATACATAGGTTTGCGATACGATAAACAGTATAAAGGTTTAAATGCGGTGCGGAGGTTACAATTACATGGTGGCGTGGACACCAGACGATGGAGAATAATTGCTCGAGGGAAATCCCGTAACGCACTAGGTGGTTGGATCAACTGCTGCTTCCGTACAATGGCATACTTTGATTCACTCACCGACTCGGTGCGAGAAGACTGTCAAATTTGGAACGGCTTACCCTCTCTCTCTCTCTCTCTCTCTCTCTCTCTCTCTCTCTCTCTCTCTCTCTCTCCCTCCCTCTCTCTCTCTCTCTCTCTCCCTCCCTCTCTCTCTCTCGCTCTCTGCGTGACCTGGAGGGGCCCACGGTACAAGATGCTGAAGCACGGGATACGTCGTACACTACACTGATGTCAATGTTGATATAAGAAGGCGGATTTAAATAGTAAAACGCAAAATATTAGAATTAAACTAGAAATGGTAAAGTAAGTAAGATGTAAACGAGAAGTGATTAAGAATAAGTATGATTTAAATGAGTCTCTACGGGGACTGAGTCTTTCCGTTGTCACACGATCACTCGAAACTCCAGCTCAATTACTATTTTAACAAACAGCAATGTGTCCTCGGACAGAACGACCGCGCACTACACGATTTGCTGGCCGATTGTAACGAACGAACGCAGGGTAGGCCTGAGCACTTGGGACTTTGAACAAAGAGCGCCGAAATTGCTGACTCCGCACCTCATGCACACGGACCCAGCGTGTCGTCGCCTCGGAACACTCCCAGCATCTCAGTGCTTAGGTTTTCGAAATGCTTATCGCATCCGGCGTTCTAGGAACGCCGCACGGCGTTGGAAGATTGTTATCGACAATCTTGTATGGGAAAATGCAGTGGCGTAATGAATTATATAAAATTATTCGCCATTCGGTTTGTAGATCATTAACAATTGATCGAGGGGAATTCCCATAGCACGCAATTGTTGGATCAATTGTCAATATCCTTAAATTGACTATATGAATATTGCGGGATGAATTTGGAAAAAGTAGCCGGCATGTAACAATTACACATTATTTTCTGTAATCGTTAATTTAGGTAGTTGACCACAATTTTTGTCAACTACCTAAATTAACAATTACAGAAAATAATGTGTAATAATGTGTAATCAATTACACAATTACATTTTAATTAGTGTTGTAAAAATGAGCTTCGAGCCGTGAGCTTCAAGAGCTCGAGTCGCGATTCAAACCCTAAAGGCTCGAACCCTTAAGGCTCGAACCTTGTAGCCGTGAGAGCTCGAGCCTTTAAAGCTTGAGTCTTCAAGCTCGAAGGCTCGAGTCGTATAAATTGTATATAGTGAAGTGATGTACAAAGCTCGAGTTTTGGAAGTCTTCACTTAAAACTTAATGTAGACAGTAGAAGTTCTAAGTCTTACACTCCAATATTATATAAAACTCAAGCTTTTAAAGCTTTAAGGCAGAATAATATAGTTAGGTCCAGAGAAGTGTTTTTTTTGTGAATTATTTCTCTGACGCCCAAACTTCGTTAAACTATTACTGATGGGATATATTTTAAGCAATGTGTGAAACTATCCTTTATTGTATTTTTGTTGTACTTTTATTGTATTATTAAAACACGGATCCAACCAATTGGTGGAACCATCAAAAAGCATCTTTCTATGTGTTTAAGTTTAACGTTTTACAATAGTGGTTGCACAAAATAAGATATAATATCAAGGACTTGGAGTTAACTTCATTACTATTAAATACAAGAGCCTCCAGCTTCGAGGTTTGGACCTCGAAGCTCGAACCTCGAGCTTCATATGACATTAGCCTTAAACGCTGAGTCTTTAAGGTTAAGGTTTAAAGCTTTGAAGACTCGAGCTTTATACAACACTAATTTTAATCGTAAATTGTAATTTGTAATTAGATTACATTTTGCCCAACTCTGCCATCAATGTTATGAACTTATGCTCATTTACAAGATTTTATCGTACGTAAGTTTAATTACTCGTATCTTAAATCATCTTAATATTTTACAAATAACAACACGCGATTTTACACTACCATATTGTAAAAGCACGAGAAAATCGGATGGGGACGCCTCGACTCCTCGAGTTTTTCGCTCGTTTGTCTAACTAAAGAACAATTTTTATCCCGAATATAGCCTTATATAAAAATTGGCTACGGTGTATTGTAGATTCTTCGTAAAATTGATTTATTCTTATTGGGCTTAAATGGTGCTCGAAGCATTATTTCAAATGAAAAGATTTTACAAAAAAATTACAGAACAGAATTCAGAATCGACGAAGTAAATCTGCGTTACACTAAGTATTGATCTTAAAAGGGCACATAAAAATTAAGTATGTACTTGCCTTCCGTAGATGCATGACAGTGGCCGGAATCTCGCTAGTCCATGAGAATTCGCATTTTGGGCAACTATGTCTAGCTTTCCAGTAACGATGCATGATTGATTGTAGTATCGATGCAAAAGGTGTGACTCCAATTCCCGTTGCAATTAGAACTGCATGTTGTGCTTGGAATATATGACTCGAAGGAGCTCCGTATGGGCCATCGAGAAAGATCTAAAGGACCATAATCAAATTTCAATTTTTCACAAATATGTTCTTGGTAAATAGTTCAAGTCGATCAGGCCTTTCCGAGCAATCGCTTCTGTCGGAAAAATTTTATCCAGCTCGTCTCGTGCTTTGAACTTCTCCCTACACTAATGAAAATTCAGTATACAGTACTTTCTCGCTGAACGCTCGAGGCTCGGGACCGGCGTAATCAGAGGTAATGTTTGGAAAAGATGTTCTTGCCCATTCATATAAAGCTACAGGTGTAGGAATTTGATTATCCACTGGTCTTTGTAAGCTAGTGCGCATTGCAAGTCTTTTCACGGTACCTCCAATCCCGTCACATGGTCCTTTACCGTGTGCCGTTGCAAAAAAATGCCACTCAGCAGCAACACCGAAATCGCTAATATGATGTGTCAAATTTATGAAATTTTTTCTATTTTTATACTGTGCAGCCGCTCCGTCGGAAAAATATATTATTTTTTTTACGTTTCCTACAAATTTATCTGCAAGGTATTTTAGTAATCGTTTTTGAAATAGGTGAACAGCAGCTGTATTATGACCTAAACTTTCAGAAATGATAACATATTACAAAAGGATGAATCGTTACTTGTTGATGACTCAAATGGTAATTCTGGATTTCATCTTGCACTACGAAACTGTAATTTTCAGCAAAATCGCCAATGACTACGAATTCGTCATTATCTATCGAATCTTTAATTTTATTTAAATACAAACTCTGCATTTTAGCAATGTAATCGTGCGTCTGCAAAATGACAATCTTTTCGCTCAAGCGTTGTAGGAATTCGTCACAAGAAGATGTAACCGTAGGTAATGAAGATCTATCAGTGTGGGTCCAAATTTTAAAAATGATATTTGTTATGTAATTATTATCAAAAAAGGTTTCAAATTTTGAATAAATATTATCAAACCCGGGACAAGAACTACACTTTCGAAAATGTTACGAAGGAGTTGGTAATTCACATATAATTGATTTCAAAATACCTTTATAATTTGTTGAAACGTTATTTGATTCGGTGCGATGTGTACCTACCGCTGTTTTAATCGCAGATAACATTAATTTCACATTCTGATGGATTATGCAAACACAAACGGAGTACGTACCACTAGCCCCAGCTAAAATGCACTCCTGCGGACGTAAACTCGCAAATGTATTAAAACCTACATTTTCTATAGGATATGTTTCTTTAAAAAATAAATAAATTTCTCTAAGATTACCTGAAACTAATCGTTTGTGAATATTTGTTCTGGACCTATTACTTATTACAGAAACATCTTTTTTCCCGGGCATTACCTTACTTATATCATTACTACGGTAAAAATCTTCTATTAGTGACTTCGTACTTTCTGGTAACTGACGACCATCTTTGGGATTTGGAGTTGACATCGCTCCGTGCTCAACTTGCAATCGCTTTGCTTGTCTTGCCATGTGGTATGAACTCTCAAATTATATGCAAATTTTTCTAATGTTCCACGATTTCGGTAAAATTTTAAGAATACGAATATTTTCACTGTTATCAGGTTCTGTACTAAATTTATGTTTTAACTGTTCCATTAGCTCGTTATTATTTTCCGCAACACTACTTGAACTACTTTCTGCATCTACTAAACTTGATTTTATGATATTATGGACACGATCTAATTTTTCTAATGTTTTTCTATGGGACCTTAAAGCTGTACTTGTTAACGAAGACTCTCCTACAGATGACATTAATATATTGGTGGAACTCACCACATCAGATGGATCAAGTACATAAAAATTGGTACTTGAACTGTGACCACTCTACATACGCGACGGTCCAAAAGGCCCTGGTTCAGCAAATGCAGTTGCGGCCTTTTCCTTACTTTTTTCCAGATACAACCGTACACGAGAAGTTGCAGAAATGAACATTCCTTCAGTAACAATTGCATATGAACGAACCACTCCCAATGATACTTTTCGGAGTCCTTTTGTACAACGAGTATGTCCCGTTCGGTTGAAGGGATTGCAGCACCACTGACACACCATTTTCGAAATTATACTAACAGATTTTCAGGCTTGGAAAGAGATTTGAAGATTTGGAAGGCCAATACCTATGTAGCGGTAGCGCTCGCGAGCAAGCGGGACACCGTTACGCCGTAAGCAGGCGGAAACTGCCGAGCCGGACCGAGGACTCAGGCGTGAGTCGCCCGACGGCGAGGCACGAAGGTGGCGGAACGCGACCGATATTCGAACGCGATCGCGACGCGCCGATCCCCGAACGGCGGCGACACTCGGTCCGCTTAAAGGTGCCATTTCCAATGCGCGGCTCGCCGCGGCGGCGAGCGGCGCGGCGCCGCACAGTGGGAGAAAATGACACAGTCGGCGTCAAAAATCGATTTCCACGCCAAATCGAAATGAAAATCAACGAAACCTGGTATACTGGGGTATTAGGTATCGCTGATCACGATCCCGTTACGGGTTTTTTTGAAAAAGAAGATGGCGGAGCCAATATGGCCGCTCAAAGTTGACAAAAACTGGAAAAATACGAATCCTACGAACGAAACACGTTGTTTATTCAAAACCTACAGCTATAACTATATATTTTATGAGTTTAGAAATGTGCATCACATTCTATAGAATGATATTCTAATGAATAGTTGTTAAAAAATTGTTGTTAACAATAAGAAAAACAACATTATTTACTAATTTTATCATTTCCGCGACAAATACTGCAAATACATGATTAATCTAACCATTGATATCTATCGGAGACGAAAATAAAGATTATTGACATAAAAAATGTTAGTAGATTGTTTATTAATAATTTGTTTAAACAATTTTTTAACAAAGTGACAGTGAAATCCCTTTCATACAATCAAATTGATCATGCTTTGTTGTAACATTACTATAAACAATTGATTGTTATTAAACAATTTGTTAACATAATAGATTTCAGTAATATTCAATAACGATAAGTAAAATTTGGAAGGTACATTGTTTTTATGACATAGGCACCCACTAAGTAAGGATTCTTGGAAATTTCATCCCCAAGGGGGTGAAAAGGGGTAAACTGTATTTTCTCGGACTCCTTAGTATCTCTTAGGCCCGATTAGATATCACCTTGGTTTTCACTTACAACGGTTGCCCACCGTTTTTTTAATTTTAGTTATAAAAGACTATGAGTCAATATAAATATTATTTAATTCAATAAACTTCAAGTAAACAACAAATTAAGAAAAACACGGAAAAAATAAAAACAAAATTATAAAACTGGAAAAAAAATGTAAAAAAAGTTTAAAAAGTTCAAATACTGGGTTTCGAGTTATTTATTTATGTCTAGCAAAATACGCGTGCTTCGCTACGGTAGAATAATTAAAAGGAATACTTTTATATCTGTTTTCCGTAGCAATTTTTTATATAATTTCGGTAAAGTAACCTCTGTATGACGAACATTTATATATGCATATGTACGTCCACACCTACTATTCAAAACTTAAGACGCCCCAATTCAATGTACACTTAGTACACCAGATCCAAAGTTAACCCTTTAAGGGTTGATTAGGGTAAAATTTGGAAATTGGTTTTTAGGCATTTGTGTTGCTAGGCTAAAACCAAGTATCGATATCGAATCGGACCGAAAAGCTTTTGAGGGATCCGTGACAACAAATTATACCACCTTTCTCCCCCTTAGGGGTTGATTAGGGCAATATCCTGAAATTTGTTGATAAGCATTTGGGCGGGGAACCTTTGTAACTAAAAACCAATTGGATGTCTGATCGGGCCCAAGAGATTTTGAAGAATGCGTGAAAACACGTTTCACCCCCTTAGGGGTTGGTTACGGCAAAATCCTGAAATTGAGTTTTAGGCATTTATGTGGGCAGTCATTGTACGTGAAAACCAAGGTGATATCTAATCGGGCGTAAGAGATACTAAGGAGTCCGAGAAAATACAGTTTACCCCTTTTCACCCCCTTGGGGATGAAATTTCCAAGAATCCTTACTTAGTGGGTGCCTATGTCATAAAAACAATGTACCTTCCAAATTTCACTTATCGTTATTGAATATTACTGAAATCTATTATGTTAACAAATTGTTTAATAACAATCAATTGTTTATAGTAATGTTACAACAAAGCATGATCAATTTGATTGTATGAAAGGGATTTCACTGTCACTTTGTTAAAAAATTGTTTAAACAAATTATTAATAAACAATCTACTAACATTTTTTATGTCGATAATCTTTATTTTCGTCTCCGATAGATATCAATGGTTAGATTAATCATGTATTTGCAGTATTTGTCGCGGAAATGATAAAATTAGTAAATAATGTTGTTTTTTTATTGTTAACAACAATTTTTTAACAACTATTCATTAGAATATCATTCTATAGAGTGTGATGCACATTTCTAAACTCATAAAATATATAGTTATAGCTGTAGGTTTTGAATAAACAACGTGTTTCGTTCGTAGGATTCGTATTTTTCCAGTTTTTGTCAACTTTGAGCGGCCATATTGGCTCCGCCATCTTCTTTTTCAAAAAATCCGCACCGGGATCGTGATCAGCGATACCTAATACCCCAGTATACCAAGTTTCGTTGATTTTCATTTCGATTTGGCGTGGGAATCGATTTTTGACGCCGACTGTGTCATTTTCTCCCACTGTGCGCCGCCCCGGCGCGCCGCGGGTAGACTGGTACAATGGAAAAGCATTCATCTGTTCTCCTATCTGCGACTTCGACCGCGCGCGGCTGCGGCAGATCGCTACAGTGTATGCAAGTCTGCTCCAGAAGCAGCCTAGGCTACTGGAGAAGCAACGCAATGGGATGAGTGTCTGTTTTCCGCCATTATGGCAGAATCTACTAGCCGCCCGGCGGCCCATCGCCACAATGGGACAGAATCCCCAGAAATAAGGAAACAAGGCAAAATTCAAAAGTTATGAAATTATGTTTTTATATATTTTTGTAACCTAATAATATGAGGTCTTAAAAAAGTAAAAATATCATGGCAGCTACTTCTGCTGTATGTGTAAACATGTGTCAAAGTTTGTATGTTTTTTATGCAGAATTTTAAATCGAGTCGTTTAAATTTCGGTGATATAAAAGGAAAATATTTTTGGGGGACCAAAATTTGTAGTACCTATCGATTCTGCAAAGTAATAGCGAATAATTAGTTCTGTATACAGTAATGCCTCGTTAGAATCCTGACGATCGGGGCTGGCGGCAAGACACTAACGCGATGCGGACACTATTCCCTTAGAGTAGTATATGCGCTAAGACTATTCCGTGCAGCCGATGCCGCGAGTGAGAAAACCCCAGAGCCGAGCGAGAAGGAACGAAACAGTTGACACGAAGTTGTCGTCGTCTCTTTCGTTCTCTCACTCTCGACCGAAGGATTCCAAGAAATGGTGGGGATAGTGAGCGGGATTATAACGCATGGTAAACACGGGACACTAACGACGAATTACTGTAGTTCTTTTTCCATAAGAAACCCATTGAAAAAGTATCAGTATTGGCTGTTTAGTTACTTTTCGGGAACTTTCGAGCAAATTTCTTTTCTGTTGTATAATTAATATCTATTTGTCCTTGTATTTGGAAATATTTGCCAGTAATGAAGCAATTACCTGTATTCTATATCGCACAGTGATAGGGGAAAAATGCAACATCCCATTTTTCGCACTGAAATGCCGAATATTATTAAGGAAGTTCATAAAAAGAGCGTTAATATGCAACTCATACAAAGGTTTGACGTTATATAAAAAAAAACAACATAATTTCAATAAAACTAAAACAATTTGATAAATAATCGTATATACTATGGAAAGTGCAGAAATATTTGTAAACCTGTGTTCATGTTATTCCGGTACCAATATACTAAATGGGTACGGTCCACAAAGTGTTAATACATTCTAACGAAATTATACAATATTTGGGCAACTTTCCAATCAGCTGATTGGGTGAAGTGACCCAAGGAGCCAGAAATAAATATTTTAAAAAGTATGGGAGACCGGGGATAGTTGAGTAATTCTATTTAACTGTTGTATTATGGAATAAATTATGTTGAGATTCACGATATTGAAGCATATGAATGACCAGCTTGTCTTTTAATGTGCCACCGTGACAAAAACTTGCGTATTCTGTCAGTGAGAATGAAAAATCTAAAAAGATCGACGGGAAGTAAATATTTTTGTTTCGACTATTCATGAATTTTTGTCCACTAAGTACTGCTTGATGTTTTCTCATTTGTGGAAACGCGATACCTTGACTAAAAATTTACGGTATTTTATATTATCCGGTGCGTAGAGGTTTTGTACGTACGGTATCTACTTAAAGCCGGATCCAGACATGAATAACTATACGCTGAGCAAGGCCGAACGCGTACGAATATTCTGATGTGGACGGGAGAAACGGTAGCCAGGGCCGCATGCTTCTACGTCAGAAAGGGTGAGCGCGAACGCATATGGTAGTGTGGACTAGAGATCCCGACGTAGAACGTGTATTGAAGATACACGTGTAGTAAAATAATCCGTGTTCTAATCTGTTTCGTGTACATACTATAAATAGTTTTATTATCTAGCTGTAAGATTTTAATCACCGTGTCTCCATCTAGCGTGTCATGCGATGCTCATGTGCTTCTCTCTCCCCACTCTTAACCGATCGTCGCGGTTCTTCGCGAGAACCGCGCTCTCGTTAGTCGGTTCAAAAGTCACCTGCGTGACACTCGTAATTATTGTACTGCTCCATCAAAGCGAGAGAGAGAGAGACGCAGAGAAACGTGAAAACGAACTCGTTACTACATTTCAAACACTTCTTGGGTTTTCACCATCATCTTGTGATAAGTTTATTAATCCTCCATTATACTACACTGGAGACTCTCTTTTTAAACTGAACTCCAAATTACAACTACTTAATCTTACTTACGCCTACTTAATCCTAGTTAATCCTAAAAATCCTCAGTCTACCTTATACCTACTTAAATCTAAATACGCTAAGGAAGTAATCTCGAATTCTGGAATCAAACATTATGGTCCTTCGAGCCGGATGTGTGGTGAGTTAAAATTCACTCTTCTTGGACAAAAGACTCTGGTGATTAATTAGCGTCAACGCGGCATCAAACGGGCTGGAACAAACTCGAGGTCATTCTAAAGAGTAAACAGTGCCGGTTGGGACAGTTTTTCTTCGACCTAACGATCTTGACTTTGAAACACCATGGATACCTACATCTCAGAACAGAAATACTTGTATAAACGGATTTCAAGGTTAACTGAGAATATGAAGAAGCTAGGCGCGAGTAAAATAACAAAGGGCGTAATAATCGCTCGGTTGGAGCTTTTGGAAAATTACTGGGCTACGTTTTTCCAAAACAACTCCAAAATGTGCGCTCTTTTCAAGGAAGAACACGCGGAGAAACCCTATTTCAAGGAGGATCAAATGGACTTGTGCGAAGAAGCCTACTTGCAGCAGAAAGCTAACCTGTTGGATCTTCAAGGCGATCTTCCTGAGCCAATGGAAGATTCAGTACAAACCGGAACCGACTCACATAGCAGGACCTTGCCAAAGATCGCGCTACCTTCATTCGCTGGGGATTATCAGAGCTGGCCAAGTTTTCGGGATCTATTTCGCTCTCTGGTAATGAAAAACTCGTCTCTTACGGACGTGGATAAACTTCATTACTTAAAAACTAGCTTAACTGGAGAGGCCGCTCGACTAATTCAAAGCGTCACGGTCACCGCGGACAACTTCAAGCGAGCGTGGGCGGCTGTACTGGAACAATATGACGTCCCACGTCTCCTCATTCACGCACATGTGAAGACTCTTCTGTCGTTGCCGTCGATGACGACAGAATCCGCTCAGCAACTCAAGGATTTGCTGCATGGAACCCGAGATGCCGTAGAAGCTTTAGCCACGCTGAAGCTCCCGGTAGAACACTGGAGCGCCTTCTTGGTGGTGCTTACGGCTGAACGATTGGACCCGACAACGAGGATGGCCTGGGAGACGTCCATTGGAGCAACGCTGGAGCATCCAACTTTCGAGCAGATGAAAACGTTCCTCAGCTCTCAGGTGAGAGCTCTCGTGGCGTCCGGAGGCAGCCCCAACGGATCAGCTGACCAAAATCGAGCTGAGTCATCTGGCCATCAAGGAGGTGGCCGAAAACAGCCTGCAGCTTCCAGCGGAGCCCCGCGTCGGCCCAAGACGCACTGTGTAACCAAGAGCGCCAACGGGACTCTAAAGTGTGCTCTGTGTCAAGGCGATCATTTTATACTTTACTGTCCGAGGTACAAGGCCATGACCCCCTGGAGAGAAAGAATCGGGTAATAGAAAAGCATTTATGTTTTAACTGTTTGGCCGCGCATTCCTCTCGTGAATGTAAATCGAATAAGCGCTGCCAACTTTGCCTGGGTAAGCATCATACCACTATTCACATTCCAATCGAACAACCTTCCTCTTCTGGAACAATTTCGCAGGTAACTGAGCAGCCCGCACTGTCTGGAAAGAGCACTTCTCTGTCGCCGGGCTCGACTACTGCAACGACTCATTGCGCACAGGTGCAACCGCCTGGCGCTTCTGTACTTCTCGCTACTGCACTGGTCAGGGTGGCGTCCAATACTGGGGAGGAGGTGACTGTTCGAGCGTTGATCGATCCTTGTTCCGAGGTGTCCTTGGTCGGTGAGAGTATCGCTCAATTATTAAGACTCCCAAGGTCACCCACTGAAATTCCAGTTATAGGAGTCGCTAAAAATAAAACATACTCGAGGGGTTCAGTCAAAATAAGAATCTCACATCGTTATCGCGATTCGGTCAAAATCTTGACACAAGCCCTGGTGCTTCCACGGCTCTCCGCTTATCGACCGAGTCCGGTTCCGGTTTCCACTTCCTGGTCACATCTGACCGATCTTGAACTCGCTGACCCCGAATTCGCTTCCTCTAGAAAAGTGGATATTCTTCTAGGCGCTGAAGTCTATTCTCAAATAATACGCGAAGGGTTACGATGCGGCCCTCCTCGCACACCGGTAGCCCAAGCTACCATTCTGGGTTGGATTCTTACTGGCCGGGTCGACGATCTGGATAACTTCTCGCAAAAAACCGCTGTCACTCTTCAGTGCTCTACTGATGTCGATATTTCGGAGATCTTGCAAAATTTCTGGAAGCAAGAAGAGGTATCGGCACCACTTTCTACTTTAAGGGGTCATGCCTAGTTGGCAAGCGAAAAAAAAACGTGATTTTCGGGAATTTTTTGTGAAAAATCTAATGTATATATTTTACAACTATTTGCTTAGTTTAAAAGTACATATATTCAGCAACTCTCAGTAATTTTGTTATAGAAAAATATTAAAAAATGAACGAATAACAGCCACTCTCCCGGAAGCTATTTTTTTTAGCGGTGAGCACGATTTCTCAAAGCCGGATCATCTGAAATCGAGAAGTGAAGAAGATTCTGTTAGTATATGAGTTTATCTAGTTCGTGAACGAAGGATTTTTGTTTTCGATGAAAACTCTATTTTTAATTCACGAAAAACGAACAATTGAGACATCGAAAAATCATGATTTTGCGTAAAACGGCCGCCATTTTGTCTGAAATCATTTTATTGAAAAATCCTTCGTTCACAAACTAGATAAATTCATGTACTAACAGAATCTTCTTCACTTTTCGATTTCGGATGATTCGGCCCGGAGAAATCGTGCTCACCGCTAAAAAAATAGCTTCCGGGACAGTGGCTGTTATTCGTTCATTTTTTAATATTTTCCTATAAAAAAATTACTGAAAGTTGCTAAATACATGTACTTTTAAAATAATCGAATAGTTGTAAAAAATATACATTAGATTTTCCAGAAAAAATTCCCGAAAATCACTTTTCTTTTCGCCTGCCAACTAGGCATGACCCCTTAACCGCTGAGGAGAAGGCTTGCGAAGATTATTTCGTTCAGACGCATTCTCGCGAGGGCAGTGGCAGGTATATCGTAAGGATACCGTTTTCTGGTACTACTCGGGACCTCGGTCTTTCTCGTCATACTTCCGAGGTTCTCTTAAGAAAGCTTGAAAGGAGATTCCTCAAGTCTTCGGAGTTCGAAATGGCGTATCGCCAATTCATGGAAGAATATGAGACACTCGACCATATGACTCTGGCCGCGGGAGATTCGCGCGAAACTACTAACGTTTATTATTTACCGCATCATGGGGTAATTCGTTCGTCTAGCACTACTACTAAACTTAGAGTAGTTTTTAACGCGTCGTGCAAAACGACGTCTGGTATCTCGTTAAATGATCTAGTCCATACGGGTCCTAATTTACTGCCCGAGATCTTCGATATTCTAACGCGCTGGCGGCTCCACCCCATTGTATTCTCGGCGGACATTGAAAAAATGTACCGCCAAATACGCGTCCATAATGACGATTGCGACGTCCAACGCATTCTTTGGCGGAAGAATCCGTTGGAACCAGTACGGGAATATCGTCTACTCACGGTGACCTACGGGATGGCGTGTGCCCCCTATCTAGCGATGCGTACGCTTAAACAATTAAGCGCGGATGAACGGGAGCGTTACCCCTTAGCCGCCCCGTGTTTGCATGACGACGTCTATATGGACGATGTGATCTCGGGAGCTGGAACCTTGCCGATCGCGCTCCAATTACAGAGTGAGTTGATTTCCTTACTCAAGGCGGGCGGGTTCAACCTAAGAAAGTGGACTTCGAACCGGCCCGAGCTTCTCGAAAGTCTGCCGCACGATTACATAGCTTCTACTCCTGAACTTTCTTGTAATTTTGAGGAAACCTTCTCTTTATTGGGTATGAAGTGGCAGACCAGTTCAGACTGCTTTGTTTTTACCGTCTCGTCGAAAATCCGAGACGAAGCACTTACAAAACGAACAGTCTTTCGAGAAACCGCAAGTCTGTACGATCCTTTAGGCTTTCTCGCGCCGGTAGTCATTGTTGCAAAAATATTCGTTCAATCGCTATGGCTCCTAAAACTGGAATGGGATGAACCGCTCCCTACCTCCCTCGTAGAAACCTGGGAGCACTACTATGCTGGATTAGGAGCGCTCTCCTCCTTGAGGATACCTCGATGGCTTCTCGTGAAGCCGGAAACTGGTTTTTGAATTACACGGGTTTGCGGACGCGTCGGAAAAGGCTTACGCCGCCGTAATCTATATACGTTCTTCGTTCGATCAGTCA
Source organism: Andrena camellia (assembly GCA_029448645.1). Classification (NCBI taxonomy): domain Eukaryota; kingdom Metazoa; phylum Arthropoda; class Insecta; order Hymenoptera; family Andrenidae; genus Andrena; species Andrena camellia. The sequence continues at coordinate 40,356,283 of CM055678.1, read as the reverse complement.
CACCCACTGGTAAATCTGGTTGCCGCTAAAACGAGAGTGACTCCATTGAAGCAAAATTCCTTGCCTCGACTCGAATTGTGCGCGGCTACGCTTCTCACTCGGTTAATGATACGCGTTACTAAAGTCTTGAATTTACCACGCTGTGACGTGCATCTCTGGTCGGACTCGACAGTAGTTCTGAGTTGGTTACAGGGGCAACCCTTCCAGTGGAAGACGTTTGTCGCCAACCGCGTTTCCGAGATCCAAACTTCATTGCCGAGTGCTAAGTGGCATCACGTTCGAACGAAGGAAAACCCAGCCGACTGCGCGTCGCGCGGTATAAACGGGGCTACGCTCGTTCACTATCAACTATGGTGGCAAGGACCATAATTTTTACGAAATTCTACGTACAACTGCGAGTCGAATTGCACTGTCGAGCTCGGCACGGCTGAAGAAAGGCGCTCGAAAACTACTGTTCATACGGGTACGATAGCCGAGAGCCCCCCCTTGTGGGACCTCTTGACGAGATATTCCTCGCTTAAGAAAGTAACTCGCGTAACCGCGTGGTGCCTGCGTTATATGTCTAAGCTGCAACGCAAGCCCACGCCCCCTTTTCAAATCAACTATGCTCAACCTTCCGAAATAGAGGATGCTAAACTTGCCTTGGCCAGAGTTGCGCAGCGCGGCTCGTTTATCACTGAAATCTCGAGACTAGAAAAGGCCGCTTCAATCTCCCGGGGGCCCCTTTCTCGTCTCGTTCCTTTCTTGGACGATCGGAACGTCCTGAGGGTCGGTGGCCGTTTAAAGCATTCCCTTCTGGATTTCGACCAAAAGCACCCGATTATTTTACCTGAAAAGGGAAATTTCACCGTTTTAATCATTCGCGATTGCCATGAACGAGTTCTCCATGGAGGTACCCAACTAACCTTGAGCACGCTTCGACAAGAATACTGGATTATAGGAGGTCGACGCGCTGTTCGGCACTATATACACTCTTGCGTCACGTGTTGGCGATGGCGCGCTAAGGCTTCCCAACAACAAATGGGGAATCTCCCCTCGCCTCGCGTGACCCCGGCAAGACCGTTTCTAAACACTGGTGTCGACTATGCCGGTCCCTTTTTCACAAAAACGTCTCCCGGACGGGGATACCGGACTCGTAAGTCCTACGTCGCAGTCTTCATTTGTTTATCCACACGCGCGATACACTTGGAAGTGGTATCGGATTATACGACAGCCGCTTTTCTAGCAGCTTACCGGCGGTTCGTCTCCCGACGAGGAAATTGCGCCGCCATACGCAGCGATTGTGGGACAAATTTCGTCGGAGCGGACAAGGAGTTGAGACGCTGGTTCTCCGACGCAAACGATGAATGGGGCAAATTAGCGCCTCTACTGGCCGATCTGGGTACTACTTGGCTGTTCAATCCACCGGCCGCTCCCCACTTCGGTGGGATCTGGGAGGCCGCCGTCAAGTCTATGAAGTTTCATCTTCGGCGAGTCATCTGCGACACTCCACTGACGTTTGAGGAAATGACTACTCTCCTCCACCAGATAGAGGCTTGCCTAAATTCAAGGCCCCTCTTTCCTTTAAGCGACGAACCGGACAATTTTCAATTTTTAACTCCGGGGCATTTTCTTGTAGGCTCCCCCTTAATAGCCATCCCGGAGCCATCTCTGACTGCGGAGTCGCAAAATCGACTCACTCGCTGGCAGCAACTCCAACAAATGAGGGATCATTTTTGGAAACGGTGGTCGGCTGAATACCTCCACACACTGCAAGGGCGAACTAAGTGGACCGCTGCCCACCCGAACATCCAACTCGGACAACTTTGCCTCGTGAAAAACGAGGCCACTCCACCGACTCACTGGCCCATTGGTCGGATCACTACGGTTCATCCTGGCCCAGATGGGCTTGTTCGCGTCGTCACTATCCGTACACCCCAGGCGACACTACAACGTCCGATCACAAAAATTTGTCTTTTCCCCGGCGCGAAAAGCGACGAGACAAAATGACTTGTAAAACCCCGGATATCTTCGTCTAAGAAACATTCGTCGCGTGCCCGCTACGAAGGCGGGCGGAATGTTTCGTGTACATACTGTAAATAGTTTTATTATCTAGCTGTAAGATTTTAATCACCGTGTCTCCATCTAGCGTGTCATGCGATGCTCATGTGCTTCTCTCTCCCCACTCTTAACCGATCGTCGCGGTTCTTCGCGAGAACCGCGCTCTCGTTAGTCGGTTCAAAAGTCACCTGCGTGACACTCGTAATTATTGTACTGCTCCATCAAAGCGAGAGAGAGAGAGACGCAGAGAAACGTGAAAACGAACTCGTTACTACATTTCAAACACTTCTTGGGTTTTCACCATCATCTTGTGATAAGTTTATTAATCCTCCATTATACTACACTGGAGACTCTCTTTTTAAACTGAACTCCAAATTACAACTACTTAATCTTACTTACGCCTACTTAATCCTAGTTAATCCTAAAAATCCTCAGTCTACCTTATACCTACTTAAATCTAAATACGCTAAGGAAGTAATCTCGAATTCTGGAATCAAACAAATCCGTGTTCTTCTTAATACACGGATACACGGGTATTGAAATACACGTGTACACGTGTATCGAAATTCACGGATCGTATCCGTGTACCCGTGTACCCGTGTATGGAAATTCACGGGTACACGTGTATCGACATACACGGTTTCACGTGTATCGACATATACGGTTTCACGTGTATTAAGATATCCATATTTAATTTTTTAACTAAATATCCCAATGTTTAGATTTTACGCAAATAGTTTGCGATAGGTAGGTACAGACATAATTTACTAGGTTGCAGATGAAAATAAAAAACATAATGATTTTGGCTAAAGTAGTAAGGCTAGGCGGTTTCTAACCCAGGTCCTCTGAGGGGGGCGCGGGGGCGGGTGGAAGTGAGGGCGCGCGGGGGAGTGCGGTGGGGGGAACTTTAGGCGCGGGGACAGCGGGGAGTGGAAGACTGGTTGCGCGCGCACGAGCCGCGGAGTGGGGGAAGCCGTAATCGTGGAGGGGATCAGTCCAGGCCGAGCGGCCGCGGAGACCTCTCCAGACCTGCCCCGCCGTCAGAAATTTTTTCAGAGGGGGAATGACCTGCAGCCGAAATTTTTTCATACCTAACCGAGGGAGGGAACGACCTTGGCCCACCCCGAAAATTTTTTCACCCTTGGCCCACACCGATCTAGCGAACCGCCAAGCGCAGAGAAATAATAATAATTTATCAGAAATTGTTTCGAGCGACGTTTTACAAATCGCATATTCGGGGAGGGAAAGAGACGGCACTACATAGTTGTAAAGCTAAATTCTGAGAGAGAGGGAAAGAGACAGCACAATCGCATGCATTCTAAAGCTAACAGTATTTCAAAATGTTTTTCAATCTTAACGTCGCAGCGTATCGCGAGTAATTTGACTCCCCTGGAGCAGCCGTGCGGGATGACATCATTTTCGCGGCTCGAGTCACAGAATTATGCGGTGTCAGGAGAAATAATACATTTGGGAACGCCGAATCTTAGAATTGAGGAGAGAAGGAGGGTAAATAAAATGGAGAAATAATATAAGTTTAAGAAATTTATTTTAATATTAAAGCATGTAAAATATAAATATAAATATATATAAAAAGAATAAAATAATAAAAAAAGAATAAAGAATATAATAAAAAAAGAATAAAGACTATAATAAAAAAAGAATAAAGAATAAAATAGAATATAAATATATATAAAAAGAATAAAATAGAATATAAATATATATAAAAAGAATAAAATAAAATATAAATATATATAAAATAGAATATAAATATATATATAAAGAATAAAATAAAATATAAATATAAAAAGAATAAAATAAAATAAAATATAAATATAAATATAAATACAAATATAAAAAAGAATATAATAAAAAAAGAATAAAGAATAAAATAGAATACAAATATAATAATAAAAAAGAATAAAAATAATAAAATAATAAAATAAAAGAATAAAAGAATATAATAAAAAAAGAATAAAGAATAAAATAAAATAAACTAAACTAAAATAAAAATAAGAAAAAAAATTTAAAACTATTGGGGTGGCGACGGCGAAGGGGGGGATGGGGGGGATGGGGGCGATGGTGAAACGAACAGCCGCCGCCGTCGCCGAGCTCCTCCAGGATATGGCCGCAGCCGCGCGGCCCCATACAGCGGCTCGTGCCGCATCCGCAGGTCCAGCTGTGGTATGTCATAGAACAAAGACACAAATATCGATATAATACGGATACATTAAACCCAATAAACATCAAACGAACAAAGCAATGCAAAGTATTGCATACCTGCGGAGGCGGCGGCGGCGACAGCGGCGACGGTGGCGACAGCGGCGAAGGCGAAGGCGAAGGCGAAGGCGAAGGCGAAGGCGAAGGCGAAGGCGAAGGCGAAGGCGAAGGCGAAGGCGAAGGCGAAGGCGAAGGCGAAGGCGAAGGCGAAGGCGAAGGCGAAGGCGAAGGCGAAGGCGAAGGCGAAGGCGAAGGCGAAGGCGAAGGCGAAGGCGAAGGCGAAGGCGAAGGCGAAGGCGAAGGCGAAGGCGAAGGCGAAGGCGAAGGCGAAGGCGAATAGGCGAAGGCGAAGGCGAATACGAATAATGAATACGAAGGCGAAAATACGTGAATACGAAGGCGAAGAGCGAGCGATAGGCGAATAGCGAATAGGCGAAGGCGAATAAATGCTAATGAATACGAATGAGCGAAGGCAGAGAGCGAAGGCGAATAATGAATAATGAATAAGCGAATACGAGCGAAGGCGAAGAGCGAAGGCGAATAGGCGAATCACGAAGGCGAAGGCGAAGCGAAGGCGAATAAGGCGAAGGCGAAGGCGAATAGCGAATAATGACACGAATAGGCGAATGAATAATTAAATAGGCGAATAGGCAGAATTAGCGAATAATGAGCGAAGGCGAATGAGCGAAAGGCGAGCTGAATAGCGAAGAGCGAATAATGAATAGGCGAATATACCTACGAATAGCGAATACGAATAGCGAATACGAATACGAGCGAAAGTAGTAATGAATGAATAGCTTTAGTACTTTGAATGAATACGAATACTGAAAACGAAGCGAATAGCGAAGAGCGAATATTAATGACAATGAGCGAATGAGCGAATAGCGAATACGAATAATGAGCGAATACGAAGCGAAGCATAAATGTACGAATACTTTAATGAATTTAAATTACGATCAACGATGAATACGAATACGAATACGAAGCGAATGCAATGAATACGAAAACGAGTAAGCGAATGGAATGAATAATGAATACGAATGAACGAATTTTTTGAGTGAATACGAATAATGCAATGAACGAAATACGAATAGCGAATGAATACGAATTACATATCACGAAAACGAATACGAAAACGAATAACGAAGAATACGAATAATGAATACGAATACGAATAATGAATACGAATACGAATACGCTGAATACGAATAATGAATACTTTATCACGAATAGCGAATACGAGCGAATACGAATACGAATGCAATGAATAATGAATACGAACATGAAAAATGAATACTAATGAATTTTACGAATACGAATAATGAATACGAATAATGAAACGAATGAATACGAATACGAATACGAATACGCGAATAATGGAATAATGAAGCAGAATACGCGAAAAACGATTTATAATGAAGCGAATACGAATACGAATACGAATACGAATAACGAAAACGATAGCGAATACGAATACGAATACGAATAATGAATACGAATACGAAAAATGAATAATGAATACGAATACGAATACGAATGCTAAATACTTGAATGAATACGAATGCCGAATAATGAATAATGAATACGAATACGAATAATAATACGAATACGAAAACGAATAATGAATAATGAAAAACGAATAATGCAATAAACGAATACGAATAACGAAAACGAATAATGAATACGAAAATTGAATGAATACGAAAACGACAATGAATACGAATACGAATACGAATGAAGCGAATAATGTATCACGAATAACGAATGTTTTAATACGAATACGAATAATGAATACGACAATGTAATAATGAAGCAGAATAATGCAAGCGTTAAACACACGAAAAGCGAATAATGAAGCGACAGATGCAATACGAATACGAATACGAATACGAATACGAATACGAATGAATGTTTTGAATACGAAAAAACGAATAATGAATACGAAACGAATAATGAATCAATGAATGATCAATGCAATGAATACGAATACGAATACGAATACGAATTTTAATACGAATGAATACGAATACGAATGAATACGAATACGCATGAAACGAAACGAATAATGAATACGAATGAATCACGAATAATGAATAACGAATACGAAGCGAATAGCGAGCGAATACGCTTGAATAGCGAATAGCGAATAATGAATAATGAAGAGCGAATGAACGAAATGAACGAAAAACGAATAACGAATGAACGAATACGAATACGAATACGAATGAACCTTGAAAACGAATGAATACGAATACGAATAATGAATACGAATAATGAATAATGAATACTACGAGTCACTTATAATACGAATAACGAATACGAATGAATAATGAATACTAATGAATGAATTAGGTACGAATAACGAATATGAATACGAAACGAATAACGAATGTTTTGAATACGAATAATGAATACGAATACGAATACGAAAACGAAAACGAATGAATACGAATAACGAATAATGAACGAAGCAAGACCACTTTAACGAATGAATAATATCAATAATGCAATACGAATAATGAATAATATCACGAATGAATACGAATGAATACGGTACATGCTGAATACGAAAACGAAGAAATGAACGAATGAATACGAAAAACGTGAAAACGAATAGCGAAGCAAGCGAATAGCGAATAATGAATACGAATAATAAATTATCGAATACGAATACGAAAACGAATACGAATACTTAGAATACGAAAAACGAAAAACGAAAAACGAAAAACGAATAATGAATACGCGAAAACGAAAACGAATACGAATACGAAACGAATTTAACGAAATTAACGAAAATGATCATGAATAGCGAATAACGAATACGAAAAATGAATAAACGAATACGAAATACGAAAAACGAATACGAAAAACAATACGAATACGAAAAACGAATAACGAATACGAATACGAATACGAATACGAAAACTGATCAATGAAACGAATACGAATACGAATACAGAATACGAATACGAATAATGAATAATGAATACGAATACATGAAGCAATACGAATGTTTAAACGAATACTTAATGAATGAATAATGAATACGAATAACGAATACGAATAATGTTAAATAACGAGTAACACGAATAATGAATACGAATAACGAATAACGAATACGAATAACGAATACGAATACGAATAAACGACTAATTTAGGTCGAATACGAATATATGAATAATGAATACGAATGAATACGAATAATAATGAATACGAATACGAGCGAGCGAAACATTTGCAATAATGAATATGCAGATAAACGAATAGCGAAGAGCGAATTAACGAAAACGAATAAATTTAAGTCACGAATTTGAATAACGAAAACGAATGAATTTAATGAATAACGAATGAATACGAATACGAATAGCGAATAACGAATACGAATGCTTAGTATCACGAAAACGAATAATGAAAAATACGCGAATAACGAAAACGTTTTAATGAAGCAGATAATGCTTAATGAATACGAATACGAATACGAATAATGAATAATGAAACGAATAATGAATAACGAATACGAAGCTAATTAACAAGCAACATTAATGAACGAATGAATACGAATAATGAATACGAATACGAATGCCTATACGAATACGAATACGAATACGAAAACGAATACAGACATGAATAATAATACGAAATACGCGAATACTTGTAGAATACGACGAATTAAAATTCTTAATGAAAAACGAATAGCGAATGAGCATACGAAGCGAATGAATGCGAAGAGCGTTTAAAAACGAAAATACGAATGTTTGAATACGAAAAATGAATATTTATCACGAAAAACGAATAATGCGAATACGAATACGAATGAATACTAATACGAATAACGAATAATGAATAATGAATACGAATAATTTAATACGAATAGTATCACGAATAATGAATACGATCAATGCAATACGAATACGAATACGAATACGAATACAGAATACGAATACGAATAATGAATTGAATAAATACGAATACGAATACGAATACGAAAAACGAATACGAATACGAATACGAATACGAATAATGAATACGAATACGAATACGAAGCGAATACGAATACGAATAACGAATAATGAATACGTAATAAACGAATGATGAATAATGAATAATGAATACGAATACGCGAATACGAATACGAATACGAAAAACGAATACGAATACGAATAATGAATAATGCAATAACGAATAATGAATACGAAAACGAAAACGAATACGAATACGAATACGAATACGAATAATGAATAAAACGAATAAAAATTGAATACGAATAATGAATACTTGAATAATGAATACGAATAACGAAGGCGAAGGCGAAGGCGAAGGCGAAGGCGAAGGCGAAGGCGAAGGCGAAGGCGAAGGCGAAGGCGAAGGCGAAGGCGAAGGCGAAGGCGAAGGCGAAGGCGAAGGCGAAGGCGAAGGCGAAGGCGAAGGCGAAGGCGAAGGCGAAGGCGAAGGCGAAGGCGAAGGCGAAGGCGAAGGCGAAGGCGAAGGCGAAGGCGAAGGCGAAGGCGAAGGCGAAGGCGAAGGCGAAGGCGAAGGCGAAGGCGAAGGCGAAGGCGAAGGCGAAGGCGAAGGCGAAGGCGAAGGCGAAGGCGAAGGCGAAGGCGAAGGCGAAGGCGAAGGCGAAGGCGAAGGCGAAGGCGAAGGCGAAGGCGAAGGCGAAGGCGAAGGCGAAGGCGAAGGCGAAGGCGAAGGCGAAGGCGAAGGCGAAGGCGAAGGCGAAGGCGAAGGCGAAGGCGAAGGCGAAGGCGAAGGCGAAGGCGAAGGCGAAGGCGAAGGCGAAGGCGAAGGCGAAGGCGAAGGCGAAGGCGAAGGCGAAGGCGAAGGCGAAGGCGAAGGCGAAGGCGAAGGCGACGGTTGGGGCGACTAAATGGGGCCGCCCCAATCGGGGGACCACTGCGGTGATTCTGGCGGAGATTTCTAGAACACAGAAACCTCGATATAATATTGGCACGATCGTCTGATTTGATCGAACTCGATTTCGATGATTAAACATAATAAAAGTAAAAAATATTGTTAAGTACATACCTCGGGGTCGCACTCCGGGGCAATTCTTTGCAATCCCATGTTCAACGAAAAAAATCGCAGAAAAATCGCACAAAAAATCCTGTAGGACTGCTGTGTTCAAAGCTTTGAAGACAACTGGTCTCGCTGCATCTCCAAACTCCCGCACGTAGATCCATGCCCAAAGTTGCATAGCTTTGCAAAGTAAGATACCATTGTTCTCCACCTGCATTTTCGCTGACCATTCTCTCCTTCAATGTATCTTCTTCGAATTATTCACTGACCACCCTCTCCTTTTTCTTCTTCGCACTCATCTTCTCCCCCTTCTTCTTTGGACACATCATTCGACCATACCACTCTGAACGTGTATCAAACATCAATCGAACCACTTTGATCACGTACCGATCGTGTATTGTACCACTTTCAACATCAATCGAACGTGTATGGTACAACTTTCAACGTCTATCGTACCACTCTGGACATGTATCGAACGTCAATCGAACCACTATGAACGTGTATCGAACGTGTATCAAACGTCTATCGTACCACTTTGATCACGTACCGAACGTGTATCGTACCACTCTGGACGTGTATGGTACCACTTTGATCGTGTAGGGTGCCACTCTGAACGCGTATGGTACCACTTTGATCGCGCATGGTACCACTTCTACATAATAATTAAAACCATCATCTTAATCTAGCGTACATCACATGCAGGAGGTTGAGGATGGGTGGAGAAAAAAACATTTATGCATTAAAAATTGATTATATTTATTTATACATTTCTCTCTGGTGTTTAGACCACCAGTTGAATATTTTAAATACATTTTGCAATGCACAGTTCTTTGCGTGTCTGCCACATCGCAGAGTATTAACTACATTTAGCTTATTTAGAGATATGATATCCTCGTAGTCAATGTCCAGTGTCTCGATGATCACGTCCGCTCTCGTATTTTCATCGAGGAAGTCCGCAAGCCAGTCGCGTTTCTGCAACCCTTTAACGTATACGATATGGGATGTGTCATCTTCTTCATCGATCGCATCAGCAACAGCTTTCGTAATTAGCTTTTTAGCCATACTGTATGGAACGTCTCCATCTTCCCACCGCAGCCCATGATGTTTTGCCACCAACCACCGAATGCTTGATTTGTCAGACTTCGTAAGAAGATATTGGGGCATCGAACTCCCAAAAATATAGTGCGAGAGAATTGTTCCCTTTCGCAGGACAGCCACTTCCTTGACAACAAATCTTCCATCAACGATGAACCCTTGCAGGTCAACAAATGTCGGTATGGCCATTATCGGCACAATTTAGAGGTCCGTTCGCTTCCAAAATAGGCGGGAGAATGCGATCTTTCTCGTAAAGCATCGCGATTTTCACGATGAAATTTTGGCACAGGAGAGGGCGAGCAAGTAGCGCGGCAATTTAAACGATTTTTCGCACCATGTTTGTCAGCGGATTGTATTCAACCGACCGATCGTACAGAAGCAGACAGTAGGCTGTAGTATTTGCAGGCACATTCTCTCTACATTCGAATTCTATGCGCACGTCCACGGAACCATTCTTGATCGACTCATTTTGTCGCGAGCAATCAATTACGACGAGGGGACCAAATTGTAAAAATTCGGCCACGGTGAATAATGCCTCGCTGCAACTATATCCATAATACGATTTACGGAATTGCGTATACATATGAAACAAGATGGCGTGCCTATTTTTGTCAAAGTCCAAGTTCAAATCATCGTACGGGTAAAATTCCGAGTTGAGAAAAAGTTTTAGATTGATCAGTTTGCAGTTGTCGAGCTCAGTAACATCTTCACTCATCACATTCTTTCGATTAGTCTGTAGGCCAAAGATAACGCATCGCGGCTTCTCCAGCTGCGCAGATGCCTTCACGGCCCACGAATGCTTGGTCGTGCTCTGCAAGAGAGGATACTCGTACAGATCCCACGATTGAAAACAAATGCTTAGGTTTTGTCCACTTTCCAAAGTATGTAGCAACGATAGCTTATTAACGTCGTTCAGCGTTACATGAGGCATCCGCCATTGCACTTTATGTAATTCAATTTCTGGTTCCAACATCGGCGATCCTATTAGAGAATTGTTGTCGTTGCGCGATCGTATTAAAATTAATTCGTGACGCGCATTAATAATCACGCGTTTGTAGCCCTCGCAAAATCCCAGCCAATATTTGAGCGGGATGCAAAAATTGAAATGATTTTTAAATATTGGCCCATTACGCCGTCTCAAGCCCCATCCTGCATTCTCCAAATTTTTGTCTTCGCCAGATGTCAGCGATACATAGTTTTTAAGCGTGCTAGTTATTCCAACGTTTCTGTTGCGGTCAATCTCCACGCCATTCAGCTCGTATCGAATCTAGTCAAATAAGAACGCCACGCAATTATTCCCCAACGTCACCGTTAATGCATCATTTGGCTTATTTATCGTCAATTTCCCCTCCACGTAGAGAAAACTTTCACTGAGTGAGTCTGGAGCTTGACGATGCGATCATCAAACGTCGGCCTCCCTCCAATGCTTAGAATGTCAACCATTTTTTCAACTTAAACGCGCACAATGAATCCCAGTGATTTCAAAAATGCAATGTTCGCAGCACTGAGCCTCTTCGTTTTAGCGTGATCACAGCTGTTGCGGTTGTTGTTGTTGTTGTTGCTGTTGCTGTTGCTGTTGCTGTTGCTGTTGCTGTTGCTGTTGCTGTTGCTGTTGCTGTTGCTGTTGCTGTTGCTGTTGCTGTTGCTGTTGCTGTTGCTGTTGCTGTTGCTGTTGCTGTTGCTGTTGCTGTTGCTGTTGCTGTTGCTGTTGCTGTTGCTGTTGCTGTTGCTGTTGCTGTTGCTGTTGCTGTTGCTGTTGCTGTTGCTGTTGCTGTTGCTGTTGCTGTTGCTGTTGCTGTTGCTGTTGCTGTTGCTGTTGCTGTTGCTGTTGCTGTTGCTGTTGCTGTTGCTGTTGCTGTTGCTGTTGCTGTTGCTGTTGCTGTTGCTGTTGCTGTTGCTGTTGCTGTTGCTGTTGCTGTTGCTGTTGCTGTTGCTGTTGCTGTTGCTGTTGCTGTTGCTGTTGCTGTTGCTGTTGCTGTTGCTGTTGCTGTTGCTGTTGCTGTTGCTGTTGCTGTTGCTGTTGCTGTTGCTGTTGCTGTTGCTGTTGCTGTTGCTGTTGCTGTTGCTGTTGCTGTTGCTGTTGCTGTTGCTGTTGCTGTTGCTGTTGCTGTTGCTGTTGCTGTTGCTGTTGCTGTTGCTGTTGCTGTTGCTGTTGCTGTTGCTGTTGCTGTTGCTGTTGCTGTTGCTGTTGCTGTTGCTGTTGCTGTTGCTGTTGCTGTTGCTGTTGCTGTTGCTGTTGCTGTTGCTGTTGCTGTTGCTGTTGCTGTTGCTGTTGCTGTTGCTGTTGCTGTTGCTGTTGCTGTTGCTGTTGCTGTTGTTGTTGTTGCAAACAATTTCGCTCAGATGAACCGGGTTTCTGATGTCGTTCAACACAAGCATCTCTTTCGTTCGCACCACGCGTATTATCGTCGTCGCCGCCGTACGTGTAGTCTGATGGTAATCTCTTCACCTCGAAAATCGAGCAATCGTCCGTCTTGATCCACAACGCGAATCGTTAGATCCGTAATGACCCGTGCGGTGATCGGAAGGTAAATGATCTGTGCGGGCGTTTCCGATATCTTATATCCTGGTGGAACCCTCGGGGAAAATTCATGTATCGTATGTACGTGCTTCCCATTGTTGTACGCACCAGCGGTCACGCTACATTCTACGCGAATAATGTTTACGTTCATGATATTAATTGGATCGTCCGATTCGTGCCACCGTCCAGGTTCTAATACTCGATTCGTCGAGAATCCCAGTAGCGATCCAATGTTATTGGACTTTGTAAAGTCTACGGCGAACGAGCAGTATAGCTCGCTTTTCATGGTGTTATTGTTGGACCGCAACACTATTGGATACTTGTCGTCATCATTGCCACCGAGATTTTGAGGATACCGCTCGAGTAATCGCTGTTTCAAATACTTGGCAATAGCATCTAGTTCGTAGGACCCGTGGGGAATCGCAATGTATTCACGAGTGATGTTGTTGTTGTTGGTGTCATAGTTTACGGCGAAGTAGAATTTATCGTTACTCGAGTCAATGTTCGGTATCGTATGATAAGTTTCAAAGGTTGTTAGATCAAGCTCGTAATCATCGTTGCTCAAATCTATGGGTGGAAAGTAGCTTACCGCGAGGGTGATACTCTTGCCGGTTAGAGTGAATGTTAACGACATATTCCGAGCTGTACTGCTCGACTAGTACTGAATCAGAGTGGCGGGAAGTCAATCCTTAAATTTGGTGCCGATCGTCTATAGAAAGCGTAGACACAGTTGTCCACAGTTGCTCTGATTGTACTGCTGATAAGACGTTCTATTGTATTCAATCTTCACAGCATCTTTATCCAGATATTGCACCAATTCCTTGGGCGGTCGAAGATTTCCAAAGCTGTCGAAATATACAGCTCGACACCCTCTCTTCGCATACGCCACCCAATGAGTCCCCGACCCCTCGACGTTATCCAAATTTACGATGCCGCTCTCGTTTCGTCGTACTCCTCCGGCAGGTAGCGCATTACGCATAAAAACACCCCTAAAAAATGGAATACACATACGTTTTGCCAACTCCGCCAATTGCACATCTGTAGTTACGCCCACAGGCATTTTTATTTTCTTTTCGGCGTTTTTTTTTTCGTTTCGATATTCCCTGTCCGCGCTTGTATGGCGCGAGATAAAGTCCGCGACCTTCCATGGAGCGATTATGACGCTGCATTTCCTGCAGCTGATGTTGCGCCGCCTTATTATCGTTTACGGCCTTGGCGATCCCCGCCGCTCCACCAGCTAGTGATCCGAGAACACCTAGCAGCGGGAGAAGTGGTAATATACCACCCCGTTTTGCCACTGGAAGAATCCGCTTTTGCGGTGCCCTCTTTGCAGTCCTTTTGCGAGTTTTCATCCCCATTCCGATTTTTGTCTTGGCCTTCATAGCTGCCCAAACAGCTGTAGCAGCACCTCTTTCGCCCAGAGTCGAGTCTCGCGCAACGATGCGTTTTCGCGCTTTGTCAGCAAGTACGTTATCTGCCGCGTGCCTTTCGCTGAGAACGTTGCTGCGCGAATACGCTATATCGTGTTCGCGACACGCTGCGTCCAACGGATTGATACCTTGATCGCCTCTAGCCAATCGTTTTGCCAGACGAGTTCCTGGACCACAAAACTGGTATCCCGGGATATGTAATTCGACAGGTAGCGCGTTTATCGCCCAATTTAACAAACCGCAACCTTACCTTACTCTCGTCGGCGACATTCGCCACAGTTTTTAATCAGTGGTGCTGGACCGTCGATATGCGTTCGCTGCCAAGGGCGATTATAATGTTCCAGACACCGACGATGCTGCCGAACCTCAGAATCGGCTTTTATATGCTCGGGGAGTCTGTCCCACAACTGATCAATGTGCTTGCCAAACTCGCGCACTAGAATAATCTTTGGTATATATTTCAACTGCTCAGAGGTTAGGTCTCGAATATCGCAATTACCCGACAGAACGAGAAGCATTTCGAATACTGAGCTGTTTTGCCTCGGCGCGGGCCTATAAATAGGGCGCGTTACCGCTTCGATGTATCAAAAATCATTTTCGCGGTTCGCAGCGAGGATGCGATTCGTGCGGCAACCTGCGACGATACGCGTGACAAATTTTGACGATAAATCGCAAATGATGTCCTCGAAAACAAGGCGCAGACATGGTAGCATGCTGCCAAACACCATACGCTGCCTTATTTGCGGTCCATCAAATTGTGGAAAGACCAACGTGCTGGTGAGCTTGTTGGAGAGTCCTCACGGCGTCCGCTTCGAGAACGTGTACGTGTATTCCAAATCGTTGCAACAGCCGAAATATCAGTATTTGGAGAATTTATTGACTCCGATAAATGAAATTGGCTACTTCACATTTTCGAATAACAGTGACGTCATCACACCGAGCGAAACGCTTCCGAATTCCATTTTTATCTTTGATGACGTGGCATGCGACAAGCAAGATACGATAAGGGAATACTTTACAATGGGGCGCCACTCGAACGTTGACTGCTTCTATCTCTGTCAGACATATGCAAAGATTCCCAAACATCTTATACACGACAATGCGAATCTGTTGATTCTGGTTAAGCAGGATGGCACCAACTTGAAACACGTGTACAACGATCATGTAAACACTGATATGTCTTACGAGGATTTCTGCGCTTTGTGTCGTAATTGTTGGCAGCTGAAGTATGGTTTCGTGGTGATAGACAAGGATAGCGCGATGTCCAATGGACGTTACAGAAAGGGATTTAACGAGTTTGCCGTACCGTGAGATGGTCAATCATTGTCAACACGTCGGTGGGAAAACAACGTCTGCGGTGCAACAATGATCGATATCGATAGTCTGGAGATTAAGGATCGCGAGAGAATAGCGAAGGAAATTGCAAGAACCAGCGAAGCCATTCGCAAGAAACATCAGGCTTTGAAGACCGGCAAGATGGAGGAAGATATCGCGTTGGAGAGATACTTTAAATCTATTGTCGAACCCTTAAAACATATTGTGGAAAATACCGCAGCGGCAGAAGCTGAAATATCACCGCTGATGAGCACAAACGTTGAAGGGAATGAAACATTAACGCCGGAAAGAAAAATCCTGCCGAAATGGAGCATATCGCGTAAGAGAAAGAGGAAACCACGCACGTCATCGGAGTATTCACTCGTAACCTCTACACCAGTTCAATCGAAGCGAAAACGGCAGAATGTTGCATCAAACGAATCCCCGGTTCCTCCCCCGCCAATAAATACATTTCCCAGTGTACAATTGCTCACAACCAATGATGATGATGATGATGATGATGATGATGATGACGATGTTTTTGAAACTACTCCCGATGAGTCGTTTGCAGCATCTATTAGACAGCAACTTCAAACACCCGCGGGACAAGAAACGTTTCGCAGCCATTTGGGTCCCCTGGGACAAAAATATATGGACGCAATCATAAGTAGGGATAAAGAAACTGTCACAGACACTGTGTACGGCGTATACTTTGGCGATAGTAGAATGATGCTTGGGGATAAGGCGTTCGATATGGACAAGGCTGATAATATAATCATCGACGGTGTAAAATACAGAGGAACGCCCGGCCTTTACGAACTGATTTTCAAGAGAATTCCCGACGATGCTGTATACACCGATGCCGATAAACAAAAATACAAAAGTATACTGCTGGCGACGAATGCCTACAGACGTGGTCATTCTGCTCAAAATCCCATATTAGGAAACAAGGGATACAAGTACAAACATGTAATTGCACCGCTACTCCCTCGTGTATCAACCAATAAAGCAGGGAAAGGTCTAACGGCGCCGCGAGTCATGGTGGTAAATGATAACAAGATCGATTACATGCGCTGGGACGATCCCAACGAGCTTGTGGATCGATACCGTTTGCTGGAAGCGTCGCGTCAGGCGGGCAACAACTCGCACGACAATGAAATTCTGTCGATTGTGGAGGAACTCTACGAGGGAGGCTTCATTATAAATAAAACCGCGCACCGATGATGCGCACTGTATGCATCGAGATGCCGATCAACAAATTTGGAGTATCGCTCGAGAAGAGTGGCGCAGCTAGAATGGATTATTACAAATGGAACGGTTTGCTTCGAAATTATATGCGACACAACGCTCTTTGCGTGGCCGGTGCCGACTTTGATGCAAAATCACGCAAGATACGACGCGTAGCTCAACCGGTGGCTGATAGCGATGCCGTCAATAAACTATACGTGGAAAAGAGCATTAAACTTTTGAGAGAGCAGCAGAAAGAATTAGAGAAGAAGCTGATCATGTTTAAGAGAGAGATGCTGGCGCTGCAAAACAGCGTTCAAAAGATATCGCAGGCGTCGAATTCTATCCCGCAGCAGCGCTGCGAAGGAGAATCATGCGAGACGGTTGAACTTGTCAACGGACCGATGGGGCGCACATAATGCGCGTACACGATAATTATCGCATCATTCGTGTCAAAGACACCTCTGCGATCAAACATGCAGCCATCGTCGAAATCCAAGAGTAAAGAAAACCACGGTCACAAGAAGCGACAACTCGTCGAGGAATTGCATGCTCCAGCTCGAAGACATTTCCCGCGGAGGCGAGTCATAGTGCACGGATACGATGATCTGTGGCAAGCTGACGTTGTAGAAATGCGTCCATACTCGCGATTCAACCAAGGTCACCACTACATACTCACCGTCATCGATGTGCTGAGCAAGTATGCATGGGCGGTACCGCTCAAGACTAAAAGTGGTGCTGAGGTGGCTAAAGCGTTTGGAAAGATATTTAGAGATCGATATCCGAAAAATTTGCAAACCGATCAAGGAAAAGAATTTTACAACGCCGATGTGCAGAAACTCTTGACAAAGCATGACATTAATCATTATTCGACGTATTCGGTGATGAAGGCCTCTGTCGTAGAACGTTTCA
Source organism: Andrena camellia (assembly GCA_029448645.1). Classification (NCBI taxonomy): domain Eukaryota; kingdom Metazoa; phylum Arthropoda; class Insecta; order Hymenoptera; family Andrenidae; genus Andrena; species Andrena camellia. The sequence goes on along the minus strand of CM055678.1, from coordinate 40,338,511 downwards.
ATCGAACTTTGAAGAACAATATGTGGAAACTGTTTACGCTCAATGGAACCTACAGATGGACCGATGCGCTATCGCGTCTACTTGCAGAGTATAACGCGCGAAAACATAGAACCATCGGAATGCGTCCTTGCGATGTTACCCCAGTGATCGCCGATAAGCTGCTGGCCACCGTATACAGCAACGTAAAGATCGCTGCTCCGGCAAGATTCAAGTTGGGCGAGTTTGTGCGCGTGAGCAAATTTAAAACCATCTTCGATAAAGGCTACACGCCGAATTGGACAACGGAGGTGTTCGAGATAGCCAAAGTACAGGCAACTAATCCCGCAACGTATCTGCTCCTCGATTCCTGTGGAAAACCTGTTGCCGGAGGATTCTATGAACACGAGCTGCAACGCGTCACCGATCCTGATGTGTATCTAGTGGAAAAAGTATTGCGTAGGAAGGGGGATAAGGTATACGTCAAGTGGCTAGGGTTTGATAAATCGCACAATTCTTGGATAAATAAAAATAATGTATTGTAACATAATAATACATGGTTCAATAAATACAATGATACATATACATGGTTCAATTTTATTTTTATGCATAATTCCACCATTTATAATGCTTTAATAAATATAATAATTTCTATACATGCGCGAAGAATTTTACAATGGTATATTATAATGTCCCCAGGGCAGAGTGTCGGTCGAATCGGGTACGATATATCGCTTGTCGTCGTGTGGGCTTAGAGCGATTTTCGATTCCGAAATGGTGTACACTTTGTGCAATTTCGACCGTATGCAGGATTGTCTGCGAACCATTTCGATCTCCCTGTGCAAACACTGCGCGTAGTCGTCGAAAGTTATCGTCCTGGCTATGACGTTGGTCTTGACGCCTTTCGCCTTTCGCCTTTTTCGTATCTTTTTTACCGTCTACGCGGAGTGCATACATTTTCGCTCTAAGACCTACGAATTCGGTCATTATCGCACCGTTATTTTCGTCCTTCATCAGCCCCGGAACCTTCTTATTTAAACGCGGCATATTATATGGATTGTCGATGGGATAATCGGATGTGTCAAATCTATCGATATTGTGTTTCATGGTCTCGTAGATATCTTCGCATTTAATGTGATAAATGAGACTGTCTGTGTCGGTGTATAGAATTTTACAATTTTGTCCGTGCAGGGGAGTCATGTGCTCGTGATGAAATTCATATAAACAAATTTTTTATATGTCCAGAATGCACATACCCACGTATATCGGTTTGTTGAATTTCACCTCAAGTTTTCGCAATTCAACGGCTATTAAATTTTCCGAAAAAACACTTCTGCTGTGGAAATTCGGTTTCGCGATCATCGCCTCCGCGCCAAATCGCCCTTCCCAATGTGTTAAAAGTTTTACATCCACATGATTTCGCACATTTTCCATAGTTTTACCGAATACCGCATTGTTCATCAATTTGTATAAATTTTTTTCAAAATCATTTGTCGCGCTTGTTCTAAACCGCGTATTGAGTTCGATGTAATCGCGGAGACAGGGGGACTGATCGAATTGAAGCACGCTGTGTATCTTTGTAATACGAAGACCGTGATGCGTGCACTGCTGCAGGTTGCGATAATGGATAACGTAACGCTGCTTATCGTATACCGTCGCGAGTAACTTGTCCTGTCTGCTGCCAGGTGGTTTGGCACGCGTCGGGCAGAATGGTAGATCGGCATGAGCGTCGTGCAGACGTTGTGGATATTCCAGATCTACCTCGAGAATGTATCCCGTGGGCGAATCGACAGCGATTGAAGACACATTAAAATTTGCAACATCTTCGACCCATTGAAATTTGGCGTATGGCAGGGGTTGACACATTGCCCATCCATACAAATTATTTACGTCAAAGTACATCAAGTACGATGACTGTTCCGATGCGTCGTAAGATGACATGTACTTGTTATTGGCATGTGCGTATCTTCCGGAACATTGACTTAAACCACCGCGTATACCGCGTTCGACAAACATGACCATATCGATGTCTGTGAGCAATTCGAATGTAATTTTGGTATGTTTTAGCATGGCATCCCACGTGAAACCAGGTAAAGTATAATAATGTGCCGAATCTAATCCGTAACTCTTGATGCAACTTTCGCGAAAATTTTCAAAAATATCTGCCAGCAACAAGACATCTGTTTTCAAATACAAATCGCTCTATTCGCCCAAGGTTCTAATGTCGAAACGCTGCCAGACAGTCTCGGCGTGCGCGTAATCGCGCTCGTACACTGTCTCGCCCGTTAACGAACTGTGGAATGACTCGCGCGGCGGTAAGCATGGGTCCTGCAGCTTGTTCGCGCAATCAAGGTATTCATACGGAAAGACACCCTTTCGCGTCAATAAATTGAAATCCTCGGTGGATAATGTTTCAAATTTGGATCGTAAAATTTTTAATTTATCTGTGCTAAGAAAAGATGCTAATTTGTCGAGACTGGTATTGAGAAATTTGTACGAATCGATGAATCGCAATTTAATACAATTTCGCGACTCTGATTCAGTCGTATCTTCGACATTTTTTGTGAAGGAAATATATTTTTCTTTAGTTATGGGTAATACGTCAACGTGACCTTCGAAAGCGGTAGCTATTTCCTCGATAATAAAATGTGAATCGTTGCCGGATAAATTATGAAAAACGATGGGGATGTAAAACGCATTTTTATAATTTAAATTGCACTCCGAATGTGCCGGGCCTCTAAACCGTCCGGATAGATGGCAATGATCGCGAACTCGTATATCGCTAACCTCGAATGGCTCTTCGCAAATATGACAATCTGTTGCATTGCGAAATGTCGTCCACTGTTCGCAGGTTAAATCCAGCATGGGAACATTACTGGTCAGGACGGGTTTGGCAAAGTCTGCAAAATTTTTCAGTTCTTCGACGAACCATGAAACACAATCCGCGTCGCGGTGACATCGATACATCGATAGCGATGTATCGTACGAACAATGCATATAATAGCCGATACTATGCACACGTACCTCTGGTACGTGTGCAATTTGCGATCCTCCTCACCCCTCCGACTGTCCTCCGTTTTCTCGATGATGCACTCGAGATCTGCGTACACCACGAAAGGAAGTCGCTCCTTCCTGCAGTGGTTGTCGAAGCTGAGCAGATTGTTGCCTTCGCTGGGCAGCAGAATGGCACAGTCGTTCATCTTCCCACAGTCCAGCGAATGAATCTCCAACTTCTCCGCAGATCCAAAATAGTGCATGCATCTGTAAACCCAAAAAAAATTTTATTTAATTTGTTTCGCGAGACATTTCAACATTTCATAAGTTTATATACGTACCGATCACAGATGAATTTCTTTGCCTTCTTCTTACTCAATTGCGTGCTCACCAGCCGGGACAAGTCCTTGATCAATACAAAATGCCCTACATCGCCGTGCTCTTGGTTCGGCGTGTAGAGTAGATTGACGTGCCGATCCCTCTTTTGGCTGGTGAGGCGCAGTGGGAAGACTGTTGGCCCTTTCTTCTCCTCGAAGTTGTACACGTTGACGGAGACGTTGTTCAGCCGCTCAAACTTCCCAATCTGCTCCAGAGACATTGGAAATTCAATGCCCTGGAGATTTAGTACTGAAGCATAGTCGGGGTATGAACTTGGACGATCGGCATATCTGCCGGCGGGATGAAGAGCGGCGACCACTGCCCAAGCGAAACAGGCGTTGTCCGGGGATTGCACGATAATCGCCGCTTTCTTCAGCGATATTTCCCGCGGCAACTTGTAGTGACACCCCGCGCGCAGCGGATTGTACTTGTTGACATTGACGGTCAAATTCAGGATTCTCGTCAATGCCCATCCGCTGTCGCGTTCCTGGAACTCTTCCAGCGATGCCAGGGTTGGTTCGATGACGCATCGTTGGTACCACTCCTGCAGATCGGATGTACCGAAGAGTTCGCAGATTCGGATATTGATGCTTTTACAAGCATGCTTGTCACCTGCCACAAATTCGCCGTTGAACACCGTGTTCACTTTGAGGTTTCGATGTTTCCTCAAAGGACCCTGCACATGCTCCAACACAATAGCTGTCGCATTCTGGAGGAAGTTGCGCGGTTCGATGTAATTCGAATTTAGCACGGCACCAGTTAATACGCGGCTATCGAACGCAGTGTCTATTTCGCGCCACAAAAGTCCCGTGCTCGAATGTCCGGCACCTTCGCGCACGAAACGTCCGCGCAACGAATATTTCAGCCCTTCGAGCTGCGCGATTCGAGCAACCAGCGATTGTCGAACACCGATCGATAATCGAGGACGTTTGACTCGGCTGTGTTCTTCCAAAGATTCGATACACTCGTTGCACCGTTCTTCCCACGCGAGGTATTCTTCGCGTGAAATCAATCGTGCAGATTGATCCCGCAGTTGGCGTTCCACTTGTGCGAATTTTTCCATGATCGTAAATGGAATGTAAATGTAATGTATTATGCGCGCAATGTGTTACAACGTGTTTGACGCTTTGTGCAGTTTAGAGCATGCTTTTATGGTTGGTACCACGACTTGGCGTCTCTGTCTATTTCTTTCGGTGTACCCCCTCCCTCTAATGCATCGCATGCAAAAACGACGATCCGTTCCAACACTGTTCTATACAGTTTCTGCTGATATCGCATAATTCTTTCCACGATTCACACGTATGACGAATTAGCGCGCAAGATCATTCGATTCAATTTCTGCCAACACCGCATAATTCTAGGATTCGACGCTTCCAAAAGTATTATATTACATTCAACACGTGTCGAGACTTTTATCCTTGAGAATGGGGATTACATTACATGCAATCGCGCGATATGCTGCGACATTAAGATTGAAAAACGTTCTGGAAAATTGGCAGCTTTAGAATAAAATGTTGTGGTGGGGGGAAACAACTAGCCTCTATTTAAGCCGGCTCCCGGACGTTATTCCATCAATCGCTCAGCAGTCGCAACAACTTTTGACGGAACAGACAGTGTTCCAAACTGTATAATACCAGTGCCGAAAGAAACGCTGGACGCATAAATTATACTGTCCCAATGATGGGTGAAAATAGTGTGGCTACATGCAAGGAGAATACATTCAACAGGTATGGCTCAATTTTCATAACTTCTCGAAATTTTTTATGTTTATTCCTGATACGAGCGGACAATTTCATTGCTTTGATTGTTCTCTTAGTCCGCGCCGAGCATCGCGTATCATGGTCAGAAGATACGCATCAACATCCGTGGGTAGCAAGTATTTGGAAATTGCAATCAACGTAGGACCTATGGCCGATGTAGAAGTTCTTATCGGTGACAATCATGGGAAGCATCTCATATTACCATGGCATACATGGAATCTGCTATTCGACAGCCAATCATCCATCGAAGAACGTGCACAATTGCCTGAACCTGACTCGATGCAGATTGATGAGTTAGTATTGGAATTTGTTCGGATCTTTAATTCACCGATTGTAAAGATGACGCTATGCGATAATACACTGTATTTCAAACCGAATACAGTATCATTTTTATGTAATCTTGAGCCATGTGTAAGCTATGTGTATCCGCGGCTGCATCAAACTGCGGAAGATGTGAGAGTAAAATTTGAATGTTTTGTTAACGTGTTACAACAGAGCGGTGTTGCCTGCGAAACATTAGATACGCGCAGTGCTGCTAAAATCATACGCGATAGCGAATATTACGACGAGGAGTATCTCGTAGATTGCGAACTGGTAGCATGTGCCATCAGTGATATTCTGGCAGATGCTCGTAGGAAGAAAAATTGTTAAATTATTATTCTATTTTACATGCTTTAATATTAAAATAAATTTCTTAAACTTATATTATTTCTCCATTTTATTTACCCTCCTTCTCTCCTCAATTCTAAGATTCGACATTCCCAAAAGTATTATTTCTCCTGACACCGCATAATTCTGTGACTCGAGCCGCGAAAATGATGTCATCCCGCACGGCTGCTCCAGGGGAGTCAAATTACTCGCGATACGCTGCGACGTTAAGATTGAAAAACATTTTGAAATACTGTTAGCTTTAGAATGCATGCGATTGTGCTGTCTCTTTCCCTCTCTCTCAGAATTTAGCTTTACAACTATGTAGTGCCGTCTCTTTCCCTCCCCGAATATGCGATTTGTAAAACGTCGCTCGAAACAATTTCTGATAAATTATTATTATTTCTCTGCGCTTGGCGGTTCGCTAGATCGGTGTGGGCCAAGGGTGAAAAAATTTTCGGGGTGGGCCAAGGTCGTTCCCTCCCTCGGTTAGGTATGAAAAAATTTCGGCTGCAGGTCATTCCCCCTCTGAAAAAATTTCTGACGGCGGGGCAGGTCTGGAGAGGTCTCCGCGGCCGCTCGGCCTGGACTGATCCCCTCCACGATTACGGCTTCCCCCACTCCGCGGCTCGTGCGCGCGCAACCAGTCTTCCACTCCCCGCTGTCCCCGTGCCTAAAGTTCCCCCCACCGCACTCCCCCGCGCGCCCTCACTTCCACCCGCCCCCGCGCCCCCCTCAGAGGACCTGGGTTAGAAACCGCCTAGCCTTACTACTGGCTAATAAAGTTTAATCTATTAATCTTTTATTTTGGTGTAAGAATACTAACGTGTTAACATTTTCTGGCAGTAAACGGTTTCTTTTTTTGGTTACAATGCTTCCAGTAAACGAAAAACATCTTTCCGACATCACCAAGGTTGCTGGAATAGTTAAATATTTTTTGGCAACATGGGAAATCGCTGCGTATTTATTTGCCCTAGCCTTCCACCAGTCAAATGGATCCAAGTCGAAGCGTAATTGTGGCTCGGCCATATACGTTTCAAATTGAATATTTGTATCATTATTATCGGTAATTTCGTCATATAAAAACTGAAGAGCACTTCTCCCGCGTGACTTTTTTTGCTAACTGTACGGACAGGTGACTCTTGAAGCAAACGTTGTACTTCTGTACGAATCACTTGTCTCACGTGGATTGATTCATGCTTCTGATTTTTATATCGCGGATCAAAGAAGCAGGATACATGACTTAATGAAAGAGTATCACCTTCGTTCCAGTCGAGTTTAAAACATTTTGTAATATCCGAAATCAAAGTCTCCTTTAATTTACACAAAACCATGTCATCACCACCCCTTAAAGTAATATGCTTCTCGATCACTTTTTTTGTTAGTGGTCTCACCATTGATATAGGAGAATGACTATCTCCACAAAAAAATATTGTCATCAGTTGCAGCGGTTTTAAAATATTCAACAGAGATTCTATCGTTCTCCATTGTCTCTTAGCAATTTCCAGAGATTCTGCTACGGTGGCAGTAGTAATGACTCTGTCTGCGATGACGTTTGATACTGGGAGCTTGTTTTCATGTAATGTGTTCAACATGAAGTACGTCGAGTTCCACCGCGTAGAGCAACTTTGTAATAATGTGGTTTTTGGGACAGAAAGCTGGTCTTGCAATCGCTTCAGTGCCTGGGTTGCAACACTGGAATGCTTAAAGTGTCGAACTATTTTACTGCAATCCTGGATAATCTGTTGTACATTTTCTTTTTTTAATGCTTCATTTATAGCTAATTGCAGGGCATGTGCTGCACATCCCATGCTGGAGATATTTGTATGATCTGATGTTCCTGACAGAAATGAAATAGCATTTAGCATATTTTGGGAATTGTCCGTAACAATGGCCACTACTTTCTCAAAAACTTCCCACTCTGCGAGAGTTTTTTCTAGTTCGTCGGCGAGGTTTTGACCGGTATGACGTTCTTCCATCTCATATGTTGTTTCGTGTACATACTGTAAATAGTTTTATTATCTAGCTGTAAGATTTTAATCACCGTGTCTCCATCTAGCGTGTCATGCGATGCTCATGTGCTTCTCTCTCCCCACTCTTAACCGATCGTCGCGGTTCTTCGCGAGAACCGCGCTCTCGTTAGTCGGTTCAAAAGTCACCTGCGTGACACTCGTAATTATTGTACTGCTCCATCAAAGCGAGAGAGAGAGAGACGCAGAGAAACGTGAAAACGAACTCGTTACTACATTTCAAACACTTCTTGGGTTTTCACCATCATCTTGTGATAAGTTTATTAATCCTCCATTATACTACACTGGAGACTCTCTTTTTAAACTGAACTCCAAATTACAACTACTTAATCTTACTTACGCCTACTTAATCCTAGTTAATCCTAAAAATCCTCAGTCTACCTTATACCTACTTAAATCTAAATACGCTAAGGAAGTAATCTCGAATTCTGGAATCAAACATTATGGTCCTTCGAGCCGGATGTGTGGTGAGTTAAAATTCACTCTTCTTGGACAAAAGACTCTGGTGATTAATTAGCGTCAACGCGGCATCAAACGGGCTGGAACAAACTCGAGGTCATTCTAAAGAGTAAACAGTGCCGGTTGGGACAGTTTTTCTTCGACCTAACGATCTTGACTTTGAAACACCATGGATACCTACATCTCAGAACAGAAATACTTGTATAAACGGATTTCAAGGTTAACTGAGAATATGAAGAAGCTAGGCGCGAGTAAAATAACAAAGGGCGTAATAATCGCTCGGTTGGAGCTTTTGGAAAATTACTGGGCTACGTTTTTCCAAAACAACTCCAAAATGTGCGCTCTTTTCAAGGAAGAACACGCGGAGAAACCCTATTTCAAGGAGGATCAAATGGACTTGTGCGAAGAAGCCTACTTGCAGCAGAAAGCTAACCTGTTGGATCTTCAAGGCGATCTTCCTGAGCCAATGGAAGATTCAGTACAAACCGGAACCGACTCACATAGCAGGACCTTGCCAAAGATCGCGCTACCTTCATTCGCTGGGGATTATCAGAGCTGGCCAAGTTTTCGGGATCTATTTCGCTCTCTGGTAATGAAAAACTCGTCTCTTACGGACGTGGATAAACTTCATTACTTAAAAACTAGCTTAACTGGAGAGGCCGCTCGACTAATTCAAAGCGTCACGGTCACCGCGGACAACTTCAAGCGAGCGTGGGCGGCTGTACTGGAACAATATGACGTCCCACGTCTCCTCATTCACGCACATGTGAAGACTCTTCTGTCGTTGCCGTCGATGACGACAGAATCCGCTCAGCAACTCAAGGATTTGCTGCATGGAACCCGAGATGCCGTAGAAGCTTTAGCCACGCTGAAGCTCCCGGTAGAACACTGGAGCGCCTTCTTGGTGGTGCTTACGGCTGAACGATTGGACCCGACAACGAGGATGGCCTGGGAGACGTCCATTGGAGCAACGCTGGAGCATCCAACTTTCGAGCAGATGAAAACGTTCCTCAGCTCTCAGGTGAGAGCTCTCGTGGCGTCCGGAGGCAGCCCCAACGGATCAGCTGACCAAAATCGAGCTGAGTCATCTGGCCATCAAGGAGGTGGCCGAAAACAGCCTGCAGCTTCCAGCGGAGCCCCGCGTCGGCCCAAGACGCACTGTGTAACCAAGAGCGCCAACGGGACTCTAAAGTGTGCTCTGTGTCAAGGCGATCATTTTATACTTTACTGTCCGAGGTACAAGGCCATGACCCCCCTGGAGAGAAAGAATCGGGTAATAGAAAAGCATTTATGTTTTAACTGTTTGGCCGCGCATTCCTCTCGTGAATGTAAATCGAATAAGCGCTGCCAACTTTGCCTGGGTAAGCATCATACCACTATTCACATTCCAATCGAACAACCTTCCTCTTCTGGAACAATTTCGCAGGTAACTGAGCAGCCCGCACTGTCTGGAAAGAGCACTTCTCTGTCGCCGGGCTCGACTACTGCAACGACTCATTGCGCACAGGTGCAACCGCCTGGCGCTTCTGTACTTCTCGCTACTGCACTGGTCAGGGTGGCGTCCAATACTGGGGAGGAGGTGACTGTTCGAGCGTTGATCGATCCTTGTTCCGAGGTGTCCTTGGTCGGTGAGAGTATCGCTCAATTATTAAGACTCCCAAGGTCACCCACTGAAATTCCAGTTATAGGAGTCGCTAAAAATAAAACATACTCGAGGGGTTCAGTCAAAATAAGAATCTCACATCGTTATCGCGATTCGGTCAAAATCTTGACACAAGCCCTGGTGCTTCCACGGCTCTCCGCTTATCGACCGAGTCCGGTTCCGGTTTCCACTTCCTGGTCACATCTGACCGATCTTGAACTCGCTGACCCCGAATTCGCTTCCTCTAGAAAAGTGGATATTCTTCTAGGCGCTGAAGTCTATTCTCAAATAATACGCGAAGGGTTACGATGCGGCCCTCCTCGCACACCGGTAGCCCAAGCTACCATTCTGGGTTGGATTCTTACTGGCCGGGTCGACGATCTGGATAACTTCTCGCAAAAAACCGCTGTCACTCTTCAGTGCTCTACTGATGTCGATATTTCGGAGATCTTGCAAAATTTCTGGAAGCAAGAAGAGGTATCGGCACCACTTTCTACTTTAACCGCTGAGGAGAAGGCTTGCGAAGATTATTTCGTTCAGACGCATTCTCGCGAGGGCAGTGGCAGATATATCGTAAGGATACCGTTTTCTGGTACTACTCGGGACCTCGGTCTTTCTCGTCATACTTCCGAGGTTCTCTTAAGAAAGCTTGAAAGGAGATTCCTCAAGTCTTCGGAGTTCGAAATGGCGTATCGCCAATTCATGGAAGAGTATGAGACACTCGACCATATGACTCTGGCCGCGGGAGATTCTCGCGAAACTACTAACGTTTATTATTTACCGCATCATGGGGTAATTCGTTCGTCTAGCACTACTACTAAACTTAGAGTAGTTTTTAACGCGTCTTGCAAAACGACTTCTGGTATCTCGTTAAATGATCTAGTCCATACGGGTCCTAATTTACTGCCCGAGATCTTCGATATTCTAACGCGCTGGCGGCTCCACCCCATTGTATTCTCGGCGGACATTGAAAAAATGTACCGCCAAATACGCGTCCATAATGACGATTGCGACGTCCAACGCATTCTTTGGCGGAAGAATCCGTTGGAACCAGTACGGGAATATCGTCTACTCACGGTGACCTACGGGATGGCGTGTGCCCCCTATCTAGCGATGCGTACGCTTAAACAATTAAGCGCGGATGAACGGGAGCGTTACCCCTTAGCCGCCCCGTGTTTGCATGACGACGTCTATATGGACGATGTGATCTCGGGAGCTGGAACCTTGCCGATCGCGCTCCAATTACAGAGTGAGTTGATTTCCTTACTCAAGGCGGGCGGGTTCAACCTAAGAAAGTGGACTTCGAACCGGCCCGAGCTTCTCGAAAGTCTGCCGCACGATTACATAGCTTCTACTCCTGAACTTTCTTGTAATTTTGAGGAAACCTTCTCTTTATTGGGTATGAAGTGGCAGACCAGTTCAGACTGCTTTGTTTTTACCGTCTCGTCGAAAATCCGAGACGAAGCACTTACAAAACGAACAGTCTTTCGAGAAACCGCCAGTCTGTACGATCCTTTAGGCTTTCTCGCGCCGGTAGTCATTGTTGCAAAAATATTCGTTCAATCGCTATGGCTCCTACAACTGGAATGGGATGAACCGCTCCCTACCTCCCTCGTAGAAACCTGGGAGCACTACTATGCTGGATTAGGAGCGCTCTCCTCCTTGAGGATACCTCGATGGCTTCTCGTGAAGCCGGAAACTGGTTTTTTTGAATTACACGGGTTTGCGGACGCGTCGGAAAAGGCTTACGCCGCCGTAATCTATATACGTTCTTCGTTCGATCAGTCACACCCACAGGTCAATCTGGTTGCCGCTAAAACGAGAGTGACTCCATTGAAGCAAAATTCCTTGCCTCGACTCGAATTGTGTGCGGCTACGCTTCTCACTCGGTTAATGATACGCGTTACTAAAGTCTTGAATTTACCACGCTGTGACGTGCATCTCTGGTCGGACTCGACAGTAGTTCTGAGTTGGTTACAGGGGCAACCCTTCCAGTGGAAGACGTTTGTCGCCAACCGCGTTTCCGAGATCCAAACTTCATTGCCGAGTGCTAAGTGGCATCACGTTCGAACGAAGGAAAACCCAGCCGACTGCGCGTCGCGCGGTATAAACAGGGCTACGCTCGTTAACTATCAACTATGGTGGCAAGGAGCATCATTTTTACGAAATTCTACGTACAACTGCGAGTCGAATTGCACTGTCGAGCTCGGCACGGCGGAAGAAAGGCGCTCGAAAACTATTGTTCATACTAGTACGATAGCCGAGAGCCCCCCCTTGTGGGACCTCTTGACGAGATATTCCTCGCTTAAGAAAGTAACTCGCGTAACCGCGTGGTGCCTGCGTTATATTTCTAAGCTGCAACGCAAGCCCACGCCCCCTTTTCAAATCAACTATGCTCAACCTTCCGAAATAGAGGATGCTAAACTTGCCTTGGCCAGAGTTGCGCAGCGCGGCTCGTTTATCACTGAAATCTCGAGACTAGAAAAGGCCGCTTCAATCTCCCGGGGGCCCCTTTCTCGTCTCGTTCCTTTCTTGGACGATCGGAACGTCCTGAGGGTCGGTGGCCGTTTAAAGCATTCCCTTCTGGATTTCGACCAAAAGCACCCGATTATTTTACCTGAAAAGGGAAATTTCACCGTTTTAATCATTCGCGATTGCCATGAACGAGTTCTCCATGGAGGTACCCAACTAACCTTGAGCACGCTTCGACAAGAATACTGGATTATAGGAGGTCGACGCGCTGTTCGGCACTATATACACTCTTGCGTCACGTGTTGGCGATGGCGCGCTAAGGCTTCCCAACAACAAATGGGGAATCTCCCCTCGCCTCGCGTGACCCCGGCAAGACCGTTTCTAAACACTGGTGTCGACTATGCCGGTCCCTTTTTCACAAAAACGTCTCCCGGACGGGGATACCGGACTCGTAAGTCCTACGTCGCAGTCTTCATTTGTTTATCCACACGCGCGATACACTTGGAACTGGTATCGGATTATACGACAGCCGCTTTTCTAGCAGCTTACCGGCGGTTCGTCTCCCGACGAGGAAATTGCGCCTCCATACGCAGCGATTGTGGGACAAATTTCGTCGGAGCGGACAAGGAGTTGAGACGATGGTTCTCCGACGCAAACGACGAATGGGGCAAATTAGCGCCTCTACTGGCCGATCTGGGTACTACTTGGCTGTTCAATCCACCGGCCGCTCCCCACTTCGGTGGGATCTGGGAGGCCGCCGTCAAGTCTATGAAGTTTCATCTTCGGCGAGTCATCGGCGACACTCCACTGACGTTTGAGGAAATGACTACTCTCCTCCACCAGATAGAGGCTTGCCTAAATTCGAGGCCCCTCTTTCCTTTAAGCGACGAACCGGACAATTTTCAATTTTTAACTCCGGGGCATTTTCTTGTAGGCTCCCCCTTAATAGCCATCCCGGAGCCATCTCTGACTGCGGAGTCGCAAAATCGACTCACTCGCTGGCAGCAACTCCAACAAATGAGGGATCATTTTTGGAAACGGTGGTCGGCTGAATACCTCCACACACTGCAAGGGCGAACTAAGTGGACCGCTGCCCACCCGAACATCCAACTCGGACAACTTTGCCTCGTGAAAAACGAGGCCACTCCACCGACTCACTGGCCCATTGGTCGGATCACTACGGTTTATCCTGGCCCAGATGGGCTTGTTCGCGTCGTCACTATCCGTACACCCCAGGCGACACTACAACGTCCGATCACAAAAATTTGTCTTTTCCCCGGCGCGAAAGGCGACGAGACAAAATGATTTGTAAAACCCCGGATATCTTCGTCTAAGAAACATTCGTCGCGTGCCCGCTACGAAGGCGGGCGGAATGTTTCGTGTACATACTGTAAATAGTTTTATTATCTAGCTGTAAGATTTTAATCACCGTGTCTCCATCTAGCGTGTCATGCGATGCTCATGTGCTTCTCTCTCCCCACTCTTAACCGATCGTCGCGGTTCTTCGCGAGAACCGCGCTCTCGTTAGTCGGTTCAAAAGTCACCTGCGCGACACTTGTAATTATTGTACTGCTCCATCAAAGCGAGAGAGAGAGAGACGCAGAGAAACGTGAAAACGAACTCGTTACTAAATTTCAAACACTTCTTGGGTTTTCTCCATCATCTTGTGATAAGTTTATTAATCCGCCATTATACTACACTGGAGACTCTCTTTTTAAACTGAACTCCAAATTACAACTACTTAATCTTACTTACGCCTACTTAATCCTAGTTAATCCTAAAAATCCTCAGTCTACCTTATACCTACTTAAATCTAAATACGCTAAGGAAGTAATCTCTAATTCTGGAATCAAACATATGTACTTAATACATAGCCAACAATCAGATGCACATCCTCCCCTTTCAGCAGCTTTTAACTACCATTTTATTTTTTTCCACGACCGTACCGTTGAGACCCATTAGTCTTTTCTTCATTACCTCTTCCTTACATGTTTTGTAATTGGGCTGAACTACGGTCAAGTGGAGGTTTGAAGGTGGAGTTTTGTGCGACAGTCTTTAATATAATTGGTCACGAAAAAGCTCCTCCTTCACAAATCGTAGGCGGAAAGGTGGGAGATATATGCATCGAAAAATCCAACGGGACTTCGGGTACTTCCCAGGCGTGAGTCCCCAATCTAACCATCTGCATGATGCCCTAAACGAATCGTTAGCGGGTCGCGGTTTATTGCAGGTTTATGACTGTCGACGTTTTCCTACCCGCTATAAAGTAATTGAAAACATCTAGCAAATAACTTGCAGGATTAGAGGAAGGTTTTTAGGCTTAATCTCCAATTGCTGCAAGCTAATTTCTTTATGTTCGGTAGGCAATAAACCGCGCTCCGCTACACTTGAATACGTTTAAGACTTATTAAGCGGCCTGTAGACGCTCAATATTATTGTGCAATATATTGCACAATATTTATGCTGGGTGCCCCTAGACGGTCAATAAGCGTTAAAAGAAGAAAATGTACAACAGATTATCCAGTATTGCAGTAAAATAGTTCGACACTTTAAGCATTCCAGTGTTGCAACCCAGGCACTGAAGCGATTGCAAGACCAGCTTTCTGTCCCAAAAACCACATTATTACAAAGTTGCTCTACGCGGTGGAACTCGACGTACTTCATGTTGAACACATTACATGAAAACAAGCTCCCAGTATCAAACGTCATCGCAGACAGAGTCATTACTACTGCCACCGTAGCAGAATCTCTGGAAATTGCTAAGAGACAATGGAGAACGATAGAATCTCTGTTGAATATTTTAAAACCGCTGCAACTGATGACAATATTTTTTTGTGGAGATAGTCATTCTCCTATATCAATGGTGAGACCACTAACAAAAAAAGTGATCGAGAAGCATATTACTTTAAGGGGTGGTGATGACATGGTTTTGTGTAAATTAAAGGAGACTTTGATTTCGGATATTACAAAATGTTTTAAACTCGACTGGAACGAAGGTGATACTCTTTCATTAAGTCATGTATCCTGCTTCTTTGATCCGCGATATAAAAATCAGAAGCATGAATCAATCCACGTGAGACAAGTGATTCGTACAGAAGTACAACGTTTGCTTCAAGAGTCACCTGTCCGTACAGTTAGCAAAAAAGTCACGCGGGAGAAGTGCTCTTCAGTTTTTATATGACGAAATTACCGATAATAATGATACAAATATTCAATTTGAAACGTATATGGCCGAGCCACAATTACGCTTCGACTTGGATCCATTTGACTGGCGGAAGGCTAGGGCAAATAAATACGCTGCCACTATCTTATTAGCCGCTTTTTGTCGCATCGCTTCTAAGTCCCGACTTTTATTTTGCACTTGTTTTTGTAGGTACTCCTTTATTTGGTCATCCACTTGACCACACTGGTCAATACCGAAAAGTAACCGACTGGGAGTATTTCCAGTCGCTTGTACAACCGTATTATTTATACAATACTCTATTTGAGGAAGCACTTTGTACCAGTATTTCCCACTATCATTCTCTGTGACTTTACCTAACATAGGCGTTAACATCCTATTTATCCGCTCTACCTGTCCATTTGCTTGAGGAGAGCCAGTAGCAATTAATATATGTCTTACATTATTTCCGCTTAAAAAATCGCCAAATTCCTGGGATGTGAAACATGTCCCACGATCCGAGATAATTACACGTGGTTTACTATAGCTCGCAAAATAATCGGATAGACAGTTTATAGCCTCTCGGCTAGCGGTTGTTTTAGTCCCATATAATCTAACAAATTTAGTAAACGCATCAACTATAAGAAATACGTATCGCTTTAACAAGTGTTGTTTGTCCACTGGTCCGTAATGATCTATATGCAACGTGTCGAAGGGACTTTCGCCCTTTGGGATGCAATGCAATACACCTTCCTTTTTCCCGGTGATAGGAGAATAAGCTATGCATTTCGTACAATTCCTTATGTGCGTTTCTACTTTCTGTCTTAAATTTGGAAACCAATAACTCTGTAACATTGTATCAACCGTTTTTGCTACGCCCAAATGGCCCAATTGGTCATGATATTTAAAAATGATATTCGTTTCCATATTTTCTGGCACGTAAAATAGTAGTTCGGAATTTTTTTTCTTATAAACAAGTCCGTTCCTCATTTCAAAATTAGCGTCCTCGCACTTTACTAATCTGTCCGCTATTTCTTTAATTTTTTTATCCTGAGTCTGACACAGAGATAAATTGTATTCAAATGAATTATCCTCTACCACCAATACATTTATCGCGCGGCTGAGAGCATCGACATGCCTCATCCGTTCACTAGCTCGATGCTCCAGAGCATAATCATAATTTAATAATTCCATCGCCCACCTAGCTATTCGCGGATTTATCTCTTTCTTCTGCAAAGTGAGCTTTACTGAATTACAATCCGTCACTATCCTGAAGGGAATTCCTTGCAGATAAATTCGGAACCGTCTAAGTGCATAAATAATGGCTAACGTCTCTAATTCAAAACTATGGTATTTACTTTCCATACTAGTTGTTCGCTTCGAAAAATAGAATATTGGGTGCAGTTTCAAATCCTGCTTCTGTTGCATAAGTACAGCGCCAAAACCCAGTGAACTGGCGTCGCAGTGTAATTCAGTTTTGTCCTTCGGGTCATAGATTGCCAATATAGGACTGGTTACTAGCCTCGATTTCAATGTTTCAAAGGCATTTAATTGAGCTTGTGAAAAAGTAAACTTGGCATCCTTTCTTAATAAATCGTATAAAGGTTTCGCTATTACGGAGAATCCCTCAACGAATTTTCTAAAATACGAACAGAGTCCTAAAAAACTCTGTACGTTACGCACGGTTTTTGGCACTGGAAACTTCAAGATTGCCTCAATGCCACTATCGGTAGGACGTATGCCCTTTTCCGTAACTAAATAACCCAGATATTCGATCTTAGTAAATAAAAATTTACATTTATCTATTCGTAAGTTAAGCTTATTTTGCACTAGCAAGTTGAAGACTCGCTTAAGAATTTTAAAATGATGCTCCAACGATTCCGTCGCAACCAGGAAATCGTCAATATACACAACTACATCGCCTGATCGAATTAAATCCGTTAGTATTTCGTTAACATAGCGCTGAAATTTCGTAGGGGCCGGTTTTAGGCCGACAAATCTTGTCTCTTCCCAACAAATTTTAAAACGAAATGAACCTGTTATATCCTTAACCTAAAGAATGGTCTGTACGTTTCGTCGTTATCCAATAAGTGATTTCTTATTAATATATTAAAATAGCCCTCGGTGATTCGATTCTTCTATATGGTTTTTATTCCCTTTGTTTTTCTTCTTTCAAAATGTGCTAGCAGAACTTTCCCCCCCTCCTCCTCCTCCTCCTCCTCCTCCTCCTCCTCCTCCTCCTCCTCATCTTCTTCTTCTTCTTCTTCTTCTTCTTCTTCTTCTTCTTCTTCTTCTTCTTCTTCTTCGTCGTCGTCGTACGATACATGCGAAATCAAATTACAGTTCGTTATAAAAATTTAAATCACTTTCACACCACACAACCTTCACGTTTGGAATGGTCGCGTCCCCGTAAGAGAAGCACCAATACGATTTCGCTTTAGAGTTTAGAGCTATTTTTCTTGCTACAGTAACTCACAAGCAGTGCGTTTTTTTAATACGATTTTGAACACATACGTATATGTAGTTGTGGACGCCTGCGTGGTCCTCCCTTCAAATTAAACACGAATCCCTTATCTCTCGCGTGTCAATTATAAACACGCGCTTGAATACCAAAACAAAACCACTCGTGACGCACACGTTACCACCACTTCTGTAGGTGTTCCCCCTCCACTGAACATCTTGTCCGGCCGAAAGTTTCCTGCCAGTCCTGCTTATACCTAGAGGATGTCATAAATGCAGGCACTTTATTACCTTTGGGTTAGGACATCGCTCACACTTTACTGGAACAGCACTCGTTACTGTGGCTTCGAGATGCAAACATCGTGACAGAACAGAATCGTAGTTGTGCGAAGTGTTGAAAAATGAATCAGAAATTGTTTGCCGTTATACTCCAAGAAGAAGAAGATGACGACGCACTTCTGGTTGCCCACTTTGACGGGAAGAAAAGGAAGCGGAATGCAGTGAAGGCCTTGTATAAAACTCGCGCCACCGAGGGCTATTCAAACATATTAATAACCAACCATCTTTTGGGAAACACCGAAACGTTTAGACAATTCTTCAGATTAAATAAAGAACAGGTCGATTTTGTGTTAAATCTTGTGGGCGCGGATTTAAAAAAACAGTCGTGTAGGAGAGAGCAGTCTCCCATCCCTCCACAGGAAAAGGTGCTCCTCACATTAAGGCAAGTTAATTTCTTAAAAACATATTTTATTTTTTCGTCACGTAATTTCATTATAGCTGTTGTATATTTTGACTGATCTCTTAATAATCACGCGTCGACTACTGATTTTCACATATATACGCTGTACGCATTCGGTTCGCTCTCTGCATACTCCACATTTGGTGGGCCCTTGGGGACATCTCAGACACAGATCATTAATCAATTTAAGCACAGATGCATTTGCTTGTTTCGCAATTAAGTGCGGCCGAATATTTTTTAACCGTCATCGCCATACTTTTAAAAAATATTGAAGTACAGTCGTAATCTTCTTCCATTGATTTGCCGATACTGCCCATTAGTTTTTCGCTTTCGAGAGCTCTTTTTTCCAAAATATCCAGTACAGTGCTGAAATCATTTCTCTGCATTTTTGACACCGAACTGGAGGTATTGCCGGGTCATTATTCCCTTGAAGCAGAAGTTATGATCTCTGATTGTGTTTCTATAACACTTTCACACCTTGTAAGAGTTTCTATAATATCCACCGATGTTCCTGGAATGTCGCTATCCATACTGTTTCCAATCTGTTACAACTCTACGTTTTCTTCTATATTACTGTGGGTATTATAATAAAAGAAGTAAATTAAATTTTTAAAATTGATTACATTTTAGAACTCATGGTGTGTGTAAAACATACTTGCCCCCTCCAAAACGAGAGACATTCTCCAAAAAACTTAGTTGCTCCAACAACGGTCATTTTGTTTTTAGCATTGGTGCCAACCCTATATCGTATTTGTTACCCCGCTTCATTTTCACGAATGTATCACACATATTTCTCCATTTTTTTTTCCAATCACCAGCCGAAATAATTAGCTATCTTTTTTACAGGTTCCTTGCTACTCGGGAATCATTTCAATCCCTGTCATATGCATTCAGGATTTCGCCAGGGTGTATCAGTATCATTGTAAAGATGCTCTCAAACAAGTATGCCGCACATTAGTCCCAATATGTATGCCACAGCCCAGTCGTACGGATTTTATAAATATTGCACAGCAATTCTCTGCAAAATGGAATTTTCCAAATTGCATCGGAGCAATCGATGGGAAGCACGTTAGGATATTTTGTCCGAGAAATAGCGGCTCGCTGTATTTCAATTACAAGAATTATTTCTCGCTCGTGCTATTAGCATTAGTCGATGCCGACTACAAATTTATTGTAATTAACGTCGGGTCCTATGGAAAAGAAGGGGACAGTGGAATATTAGAAAAATCGGTGATGGGTCGTCAGATTCGGACGGGAACATTTAATTTTCCCACTGCGAAGGCACTGCCAAAATCTCGCATAGTGGTGCCACACGTCATCGTGGGTGACGAAGCCTTCAGACTCACGAAGCACATGATGAAGCCGTATCCGAAGAATCAAGCTACGGAAGATGAAACAAAAAAGATTTTCAATTATCGTTTGTGCAGAGCACGAAGAGTGTCGGAAAATGCATTGGGACTGTTGTCGCAGTGTTTCCGCATATTTTATTCCCCCATCGCGGTAATGCCGTACACGACGGATTCCATCGTCACAGTAACGTGCTGCCTGCACAATATGTTGCGTGACGAATATATGTAGAATAATAGTGCAAATCACCAAAATTCCGAAGCGCAGTTGCCAACGGGCAACATGTTGCCGTTGGGTAGACTAGGAGGCTTCGGAAATTTAGAAGGTTTCTGAATGATAACTGTAAACAGTTTTGAATTTTTTTATCACGATTAATTTAAAAATTGGAAAAAATAAATGTAAAAAATATTAAATTATACATCAGGTATTATTAGAAAGGAATAGTTTTATCATATTAAGAAACAACCAAATGTCACTGACTGCTTCAATCCGGCCCACTGTGCCGTTGTAAACCGGACTACTTTTATACAAGCAATAAGGTAAAAAAATGCCTACTCCTTTTATGATTTGTATTGCTTCTGCAAAAGTAGTCCGATTTACATGACATTTGGTATGATTTTCATCAGAAAAACATAAGGAATTTATAGCTGTCACTCCCTTATCGATACGATAAACAATAAAGAATTTCTTAATACGCTGAAATGAATATTTCACCCTCGACTGTGGGTCGCCGACCTCGATTCGCTGGGGTCGGCCGAGGATTCATACCTGTTTCAGAAGTAAAATAATTCTTAACTCTTTATCGTATTGATATAGAAGTGACACTGATGAATTCCTTATATTTCTCCGATGAAAATCGTACCAAATTTCATGTAAATCTGACTATTTTTAACGAAGCTAGCGAGAAATTATATAAATTAAATTTTCATCTAATTTCCTTCATTATGCTCCGAATTATGTCGTTCTTGGTGTTGGTTTCATCGGTGAAACATACGGAATCGATTGGCGTCATTTTCGCAAAGATCTGATGAGAAATGCGAAAATCATAGACATTTCTCACTTCTTCTTGATGGTATTCAAACCCACTCGAGGGTCGAAAGCCAAAAAATTCGGTGTCGAAGACGGTCCTCGAGACCTCATACAACAATAGACCTTTTCAAGTGCTCGAAAAGGGCCAGCGCGGCGCCGCCTAGGTATCTAGAGACGCGGTAGCATCTCGACGCCAAGTACAGGAAAGACACCCTGTATATGTCGACTGTCGCTACCGTGTATCTTTACTCGTCCCCCGGCTATTCCAACCTAACCTGAAACTTATTTCATTAATATCTCATCACGCCTGCAATATTTTCTAAATTTAAAGGCATTTTTCTCATGTAAACCGCATATAAGCTTTCAAATAAGACCAATTTCAATAAAATCTGTCCACGCATGACCGAGATATCATAATATCGTCTCATGGATCTGTCAAAAACGGTAATTCTTCTGATTCTCCAAGGAATTTTTCGTCAAACATATGCATACATACATACTCGCGTCCACGCACACCGACAAACTAATGCATGTTTCGTTCGTCGATTCGTCGACTCTCCGGATCATTCGGCAGGGATCGCCGTCCGTCATTGTACATATATATTATATATATACCTATGTACAGTGATGCCAGAATGAGGACGGGTTCGAGAATTTCCCCCACCACGCGCGCACACTACGCCGGAGCTGCATGTCCGTGAGCTCGGCGCTTCGGACAATGTCGGGAAGACGAGAGAGAAAACGAATGTGTGTCTTTCTCTCTCGCTCTTGAAACGCTGTGATCCAAAGTGAGGTGCAAGCGACACGCGCCACGCGCGATCTTCTTGAGTGCCTTGAGATACACTTTTCACTTTCTTACATATGTATAATACTCTTGTAATGAAAAAAAATGTGCAAAAAGATTTGTTACGGAAATCACGTTTTAAGACCTCCTGATCACGTTTTGACTATTTAGAAAAGAGCTTTTTTTTAAATATCTCATATTTGTTAACACGGTTACGTTTAAACGGCAAAATGGATTTCAATGAAACTTTATATTTAAATTTTACATTCTTGTCTTAATATTCTTGATCCGATTATATCGCGAAAAATGATAATTACCCGTTATGGTTCTTCGATTTTTCAGATATACGATTTAAATTCTACATAAAAAGCGTTAATAAAAATTCTTCTGTAACTTCTTTAACAATGAAAAATGTGCATTCGTAACTTCTTGTTTTCATTTTACATTTCCGTACATTTTATTTGAACTATTCCTATTTTTCAAACCTAAAAATGAATTTTTTTATTAAAAGATGAATCTTTTGATACTGTAAATTGGTGAACTTTGTTAAAATTAGAATCCACTCTTGGCCAGTACCATGGACGCTGTAGCAGTCTTCGATAAAAAATATTTCTTCAGAGTATGATCTAAAATCTAAAATCTAAACGTAATCACATTTCTCGCTAGATTTTTCGATAATTATATCAAGTTGCGACAAAGAATCACGCACTATTTACAAACTAATTACGCGCAGCGTGCACGCTACCGCTCGATGGAAACTACGGGAAAGTGGTGGTCTCTTACATCGGGAGGGAAATGTAAACAATTGGTTATGCAAAGCTAACATTGCGATACATGTTGTACACTAAAATGTACAAAAACATTACAAAAATAGAAAAGAAAGGCAGCACGTAAATATATCAATTGGGTTGGATATATTGACGAGATGTAAGACTGAAATAAGTAATGCTACAATTGTTTACATTTCCAAAGGATAGAAAGCACGCAGAGGAATTTACTATAATACATGCGACAGAATTTCGAGATAATTGTTACATATAAAATGAATATAATTAAGAATATACATTTATTTGTACAATTATCTCGAAGTTCTCTCTATAAATCATATGTACAGCAAGCAAGCGAATTTGTTGCAAGGATAGAACAAGAATTGCGTGAGGTAAATCGAACAACTATTTACATATTCGCGATGTCCAAAAATCGAATGAAATAGAAAATGGATGAAATTGATAATATTCTGGACATCACCAATTTGCATTACCCGACGTAGAAGGAAAATCCGCGAGGCCATCAACGGCATGTAAACGTAAACTACTCTTTTGCTTCTTCGCAAAAGTTGCATATAAATTCTCAGATAGATGTTTGTCATCTACCGTGGTCTGAGCTGTTTCCCCGTGCGCCTTTAATGCCGATTTCGTTACGCACATGGCATTAACGGTGGTCGAACGAAGTCGGTTTCGTTTCTTGTTCTTTATGTTGGGAAGCATGGAAAACGATCTTTCAGCATCGGCGTTTGAATTTGGAAGACTTCTAATGGAATTTAATAATTCCTGCAAACATGGATATTTAAATGAGCCTTGATCATTTCGCGTTAACAACACCGTTTTCCAAACATCATCAAAAGCTAATGTACAAAACATCTGCTTGTCTCTATTTGAAAAATTCAGGTGCAATGTCGACCATTCTTTTTGCAAACCGTCTTCGTCGAAACCGCCCAATTTCTGAGCAATAAAGAGAACACTTTTGAAGGAAGTGTCTCTGTCATTATCTACTAATGCCAAACGAGGCTCACAAACACATAACTTGCTCAGAAATTCGTCATCGATTGGCAATCGATTACGAATTTCGTTTGCAGCCGTTATGTAAAACTTAATACAATTTTCTCGAACGGTTTGGACAACATCGGGTTTGCCTTCTGCAACTAACTGACAAAGAAAAGTGTCACAATCCGGACCTAAATAAATACTGTTAAATGCGATTCGATTATCGCCTCTTGAAAAATCTATTAATTTTACTGAATCCATGTACTTCAAAAGCTGCGGTTTCAAAAAATTACGTAAAATATTGTACAAAAGAGTTTTGGCAGTATTTTGAAGCAAATGGATTCTTGTTTGTTGCGACTGAAAGAATTAACTAAACTCATTAAAATACTCTAGAACGTATTTCAAAAACAGAAGATATGCTTTCGCTTCTGGATTTTGCACAATGATAAGCAGATCTTCCCCAGACTTTGTCTTCTCACTTACGACCAATTCTTGCAGAAAGTGCAACACACTGTTCCAATTTTCTAAAAGTGTAACTACGGATGAGTAACGCGATAACCATCGCGTAGTACACAGTTTTAAAATTTTGCGGTCAGTAGATTGAAAACATTGCTGAAATTCGCGAAAAATGGCCGAGCGTTTGGGACTGCTATAAATGAATGTTGTGACTTTCCGTAATAATTCCTCGCAGACCTCGGGAATGGTAGCGCGTGCTGCATGCACTACCAATACAGAGGAGTGACATGGACACGGCATGGTCAAAAAATTTTCACCGCGAATTTCTGCAAGTTTGGTCTTGAATGACGAGTGACGCCCTGTCATGACAGAAGCGTTATCACACGACAAAGCAAGAATGTTTTCGAACGGAATTTGCTTTTTCCACATGGAGTTCCTAAATGAGGTAAATATTTTATCGACAGTACATTCTCGCGCGTCAAGATTAATTCGTTCTACTAATTCCGTTCGAACATCCAAAGTCTCGGGTGCGACATACCGAACAAAAAACGACATCCATTTCTCATTGGTAAAGTCGGATGTCTCATCAATAAATACTGAAAACTTAGAATTCTGTAAAACATGACTAAGACGCTCTGTTTCCCGAGGACACAGAACGTTCGATATAATACTAGAACACTTTGTTCGACCACACGTCATATGTTTCAAAACATCAGGATTTTTCCCAACGTCTTGGAAAAATGTAAGAATCGCCTCTGCGGATTGATGCGAAATATTTTTCTCGGCTACTAATGCAACAAAACGAATTTCCGCGACTTTTTTTTGTTTATCAAATGACAAAGGCGATTCCGCGCATTGCGATCTGAAATCGTTCGATGTCCTCACATCCATTCCATTTTTTTCACAGTTTTTGATGTGGCACTTGGAATCCGCGTGACGTTGGATTTGCAACGTCCCGCAAGCAAATGATTTTTTACAAACCGAACAGAAACACGAAAAAGGATCATCGGCGACCTTATTCAACCAGGGCTTGAAATCCTCAAGCCATTGAGGCATAAAAATCTTTCTCGAGACCTTAGCATGCACAGTTTTCCGCGAAATTTTTTTAGATGAAAAATATTTACGTCTCGCTGATTCCGCATGCATTTTAACGCTCGAGGAGCCGCAAGAAAAAGTTTTCTCACATGAAGAACAGTAGAAAAGGCTTTTATCATTAGGTACTCTGCGAATCTACGATCGGAACATCTCATTCGTTTCCCACAACGGCCGATAAACAGGAGTAGTCTTTTCACCTGTTTTCTCAAACGTTTCCAGCGTACTTACCACGAAAAAATTGAAAATGTAGGAAAAATATTATATACAAAGCAACAAGCAAATGCTAGAGTATTGTTACGAGCCGGGGCTGCGGCAACGCGAGAGGCCGGCGAGAAGGGTATTTCCCAAGGAATAGGGTTTATGAGTTTGTTAGTTAGAGTGCGGACGAACCTGGTGCGAAATCAGGGAGCCTCTAGGACGGAGTCACACGCGGACGAACCTGATGCGAAATCAGAGAGCCGCAGGAGGGTGAAACGGCGTGAACGAACCCGATGCGAAATCGGGGAGCCACTAGGATGAAGTTCACAGACGAACTTGGTGCGAAACCAGGGAGCTGTTAAGAGATTGGATTATTCACAGACGAACCTGGTGCGAAACCAGGGGGCTGTTCGGAGGTTGGTAGACTTACAGACGAACCTGATGCGAAATCAGGGAGCTGTAGGATACGGACGAACCTGATGCAAAATCAGGGAGCCGTAGGAGGGGTGAGGTTTCGTGGACGAACCCGATGCGAAATCGGGGAGCCACTGAGTTGGAGGAGATTCCTTGTTTTGGTGAAAGGTTTGCGAACGAACCTGATGTGAAATCAGGGAGTCGCGGGAAATGTTAGTGATGCCTCGTAACTCTTAATTAAAGTTTGATACAACTCGAGCGGTAAAGTTGTATCAGTGGGTGAGTGCTACTAATATTATAAGGATCGCTGGGTAAAAGATGGATTTAACGAATCGACTCGATTTACAATGTGTACACCATTCGTATATTCAATAACTAATTATTGTACAAATGTAAGTGTCGCGATTAAATAATTAGATAAAATGGGTAAGTTACCAATAGTTGCACGGTGTTAACGCAGTGGCGATGCGGGTCGTAAGAGTGGCTATTTCAAAGTGCCAAATAGAATATAAACCGGACTCGCGGATTCTATGAGGTTAACTTTTGATTCGGAAGGGGACACGAGCTCGATCTTACTGGATTTTAACCCACTCTGTGCGAGCGTGACACGACGTTACTCTACGCGTGACTGTACTGCTTTGAACCAACGAGGGTTGAAACCAAAGGGTTTATATAGTCCCAAAAATGAGTGGGGATTCATTAGGAATCTCCATATAAGGAAATCCTTCGGGGTCTTCGTCGTGTCACTCCCGTTCTCACGGTCGTGGTCCAGCTGGTCGGGATCTTGACTTCCATTAGTGGTGTGTGATAAGCGAAAGGATTTTAGGGCGTTTTCCCTTCGCAGACGCGAGCTCGAAAAATGGTTGAGAGCGGCGTATGGGAAAATTCCACATACGTGACAGTATAGAAAAGGGGTGATATAGGGGGCTACTAATTACACACTACACTTCCAACACGACAGATCCGAATTCACGAAATAGGAGATGACAGACGAAAAACCTGCAGACAGCGCGGAACAAATAGTACCCACCACCTGATCTCTAATTCTACTGAAATGACGGTTAAATGTCGTGAAGCGCAACTGCGCGACCCCCCCCCCCCGCCCCCCACGAAACGCGTCGACACGTAAACAAAACATACGCGACCACAGATCGCGAATCGCGTAGCTTCGCGTATGAGAAATAAACCACACGTCTCAATATAATAAGATTTATTTACCAAGTAAATTTCGACAGCTCGCTTGGGTACCGACTTGTACCCTCTGAAAGATTTCGACCGAATGTGTTTCGCACGCCTTACTCTCTAGCTTTCGACCAACAAAAAAAAAGGAAAGAACTAGAAAGAAGAAGAATAGAGGGATAGGTGGAAAACAAAGAGGAAAGTAAAGAAAACAGAGATAGGCATAGAGAAAGCACTGAGAAAAAAGGGCAGAAAACTGCACTTGGGTTCGCGCGGATCTGACCGTCAAATGTACTTGACGAAAACCAGGCCCGAGCGAACCCTTGAAACGAAAAACGAAAAGAATAGATAGGAAATCGTAAAATAGTAAGAAAAATTCAGAAAGGAGAAAAATCGAAGAACAGGCTAAAAGAAATAACAGCAAGGCAATGGTGACAGTACCGAACTGCCACAGATGCATTTACCAGTTACCTTTCTCTCCTATTCTTGTACAATTCCTTTATACCAATTTACACATTTTAGTGTACAACATGTATCGCGATGTTAGCTTTGCATAACCAATTGTTTACATTTCCCTCCCGATGGAAGAGACCACCACTTTCCCGTAGTTTCCATCGAGCGGTAGCGTGCACGCTGCGCGTAATTAGTTTGTAAATAGTGCGTGATTCTTTGTCGCAACTTGATATAATTATCGAAAAATCTAGCGAGAAATGTGATTACGTTTAGATTTTAGATTTTAGATCATACTCTGAAGAAATATTTTTTATCGAAGACTGCTACAGCGTCCATGGTACTGGCCAAGAGTGGATTCTAATTTTAACAAAGTTCACCAATTTACAGTATCAAAAGATTCATCTTTTAATAAAAAAATTCATTTTTAGGTTTGAAAAATAGGAATAGTTCAAATAAAATGTACGGAAATGTAAAATGAAAACAAGAAGTTACGAATGCACATTTTTCATTGTTAAAGAAGTTACAGAAGAATTTTTATTAACGCTTTTTATGTAGAATTTAAATCGTATATCTGAAAAATCGAAGAACCATAACGGGTAATTATCATTTTTCGCGATATAATCGGATCAAGAATATTAAGACAAGAATGTAAAATTTAAATATAAAGTTTCATTGAAATCCATTTTGCCGTTTAAACGTAACCGTGTTAACAAATATGAGATATTTAAAAAAAAAGCTCTTTTCTAAATAGTCAAAACGTGATCAGGAGGTCTTAAAACGTGATTTCCGTAACAAATCTTTTTGCACATTTTTTTTCATTACAAGAGTATTATACATATGTAAGAAAGTGAAAAGTGTATCTCAAGGCACTCAAGAAGATCGCGCGTGGCGCGTGTCGCTTGCACCTCACTTTGGATCACAGCGTTTCAAGAGCGAGAGAGAAAGACACACATTCGTTTTCTCTCTCGTCTTCCCGACGTTGTCCGAAGCGCCGAGCTCACGGACACGCAGCTCCGGCGTAGTGTGCATGCGAGGTGGGGGAAATTCTCGAGGGAACCCGTCCCGAATCTGGCATCACTGTTCTGCCGCAGCCGCGCGCGGTCGAAGTCGCAGATAGGAGAACAGATGAATGCTTTTCCATTGTACCAGTGTACCGCGGCGCGCCGGGGCGGCGCCGAGCCGCTGATTGGAAATGGCACCTTTACCTAATTCGGCGCGAACCGCTGTATTTACCACACCACTGCGACGTTAATAGGAGCCGCACCAACCTGGGAATAGGCCAATTTTGTAGAAAACACTGCAAGGAATATGATAGTATTTTTTCGGATTTTTAAAATCGCGACCTCAAGCCCGAATGTGCAAAATAAAAATTTGTTTATAATTTTCAATGTTGCAAAATTAATTTTTGATCTGGAAAAAATTTATTCAGAAAGGCCGATCCTTCCGCATTAAAGTGCTGTAAGAATCAACTAAATCCGACAAATAGTTTCCGAGAAAAAAATTCATAAGTACAACCCATTTTCACGAAAATAGGCAAAAATCGCAAAATTCAAGGCCCTGTATTTTTTAAACTGGCTCGAAATCGACAAAATGATGGCTTAAACCCTCCCTAATTCCACGAGGGCTACAATATATTCAAGTTTAAAAACAATCTGAGACATCGTGGAAGAAAAGTGATCGATTTGGCGTGGAATGACCCAGATGAAAACTATTCAGCGCTGAAGATAATACGCATCACGAATAAAAACACTATCTTTATTCGTCGAATAAATCCATTCATTTGGTGTTTGTGGAATGAAGACAAATTAAATGAAGTTAATGGAATTAAATTATTTTTTATTTAGATAATGACCAATTCTGGTTCAAAGGCTTTTTCATAAGCCACGATAACTAGCTGTCCTAAAACAAATAGACTGTCTAACACAGCGTTGGCCCGATGGACGGTCCGAGAGTACGAGCATCCATCGCGTTTGATTTGTGATTGCAGGCTGATTTCATGTCGATTAAATTGATTTGATGTGTGGTTATAGGCTGATTTCAAGTCGTTTGGATACGGGTACGAACCTACACGCATACTACTAGAGTTTTCCCCATCCGTTTCATGCTAGCAACTTCATTGATTTCGAGCGCCCCCTTTCACGCGAGCTTTGGAAAACGCGATGGATGCTCGTACTGTCGGACCGCTCATCGGGGCAACGCTGGTCTAACACAATGTTAGAAAGACTCGTCATTTTCAAATCCAATTTATATTACGACGAAAACAAATAAACAAACAACAACTGAACGACTTGAAATTGAAAGTATTTTATAAAGCCATGTCCTTCCTATTTTAAATTATATCCTACATTCTAAGTTTAGTTTGCACGTAATTTATCTTTAGTTTATATTGTAATTTATATTTTTTATTTGAATTTATATGTTCCTACAGTTTATTTTTGTACATTCCACAGTATAATAAGGCATGATAATATCGATGTGATATTTAAATGTAACATGCTGTTTGTAATAAATGACAATACACAAGAAAATAGTGTTATCATTATAATTATTTGAATTCCTTCAAATTGTTTTGGTAACTGCAAAGTAAAAATATTGAAGAAAAATTTGTTCCTTTACATCTTTTTTTCACTACCACACAAAAAATCAGAATAATAGTTCAAGATACAATAAAACAGCCTGATAAACCTCAAAATAATTTGTTGCGCCGTTTTTGTACAAAAAATTCGCGAAAAATTACATATTTTGCGGCCCAATAAGGCGCACAGCCTCCCGCGTAACCCGCGCGTGCAAGAACAGATAGAACTGTAACACCACCCCACGCATGCATAATGTAGGTAGTACCTACAAAGAATAGGGTCATTTCACGCGAAGTCGGACACTTTTGGGAGTAACATTTTGGATTTTGGTTGAACTTGGATATGTTGTAGTCTTTAGGGATATATAAACATATCTCGAAGAATTTTTCAAAATGTCAAAAATTGTGGATGTTACAGCTCATTGAAATATAGTGTTTACTTTCTCCAAATATTGTAACTGTTGAACAAACAAACTGATAAAAATGACCTTTTGGGTGCTTACAGTGGAAATATAAGAGTACCTAATACAAATTATTTCACTTAATAAAAACGAATATTTGACCATTTATTTAGCAATTGTTCTTAACAAATGCAATTTTATAATTGAAGGCCCCCTTTTAAACATTTGGTAAAATAGGAGGATATAGCCCTGTTTGTCATCTTTACGGACACGTTGTCAAAAATGCGGACACTCCAAAATTGGCCAAATAAAAATTAATTGAATGTAACGCTGCGTCAAATCACACCGGCTCGAGTGGTCGCTCAGGCCGTGCGGTACTCGCAGCGACCAAGCGGATTGTTTGAGTGTCACTGATTATGATTAGAAGGATTCGTAGACAGGTTGATGGAAATAATTTGCACTGAATTTAGCGTGAGAACACTTGTCAAGATTTATTTTAAAAACAGCACGCGTGGTGAGTGGGTGAGTGTTCGGACAGAGAATTGTATTAATAACTGCTGTTGTGAGTGCGTGAGCGTGAGTTAAAATGAGGCCTCGTGGCTTGCCACGAGGCGTCCGAACAATTGTACTAATTGTTCGGAACTTGAGTGTTCTTATTTGATTTCGAGTCACTGAGTTTTACCGTGAGTGTGAGTGTTGAATTGTGAGTGAGGTGTGAGTGTTTAACGAGACTAAACTTGAGACTTAGATAACTGCCGCGTTTGCACGACCGTAGCCATCAATGGCGCAAGAGATATTGCCAACAATGGCTGACTTCCGTTCGCGTTTCTTCTCCGTTCTCTTGGATCGTCGATGCGGCGCGCTGATTGGCTCATCGATCGTCGCTGATTGGTCGATCGATGGGAGCTGGTTCTCGGCTCGCTCATCGACCAGCGTCGCTGCATCGCGGTCCGCGAGGTGCTGCGGTGAGTGTGAGTGTGGCGGAAATTGGAACTATTGCATTCCCAAACACGGATATACCTGCCACTTTTATATAGGGTATTAATGAGGACCGCTGCAAGGTTTAATACCGTTAATAGTTACTGGAAACCACTCTCTGCCGATGGCCCTTATTGTTTGAAACATTTAAGTTGCCATTGTTCAATGAAAACCACCAGAAGGTGGTATTTTTCCATCTGGAGAGGAATCACCGGTTATGTAATTACTTATTTGATAATTGCTAGAACTTTTGATTTGTCACTGTGTGAATAGACTTTAGCTTTTAAATGAGACACTGTATCCGTTGGTATAAATGAATGAAAGTTTCACGTTCCAGAAATTGTTTTTGCAGGTCCATGTCTCTCTAGTAATAATCGTGATTGTTTTTGATATTGTTCTATTGAGCTGAATTGAAAATGAATGTTTTGAATGTTGGCAGTCGCTCAATCAAACAATTTCTGTGGTGTCGTTATTTGTTCTTCTAGCGGTCTTTGTAAACTGGCTCGAGCTGCAAGTCGTTTTAATGCCCCCCCAATACCATCACATGCATTTTTGCCATGTGATGTTGCAAAAAAATACCACTAGACGTTAATTCCGAAATCTTTGAAATGATAGCCGAGATTCAGTAAATTATTGTACTCGAAAGTTCCTCGAAATTCGAGTGAAGTCTTTCGATTAGAATAAACTGTGTTCAATCCCGACACGTATTTTACTTCAATAAAGACCGACGAAGGTAAAGGTTCACTCGAAAAGGAACACGAGATGTAGCATTTACTTGTCGTATAGGAAGTGAGCGACGCGCGGTTCGGCACTTGCCTAATCGGCCGGACGAAGCCCCCCACCCGCAGTCCGCGGGACTCGAGCTACTCGGTTCACCCGTAATCCGCGCGAGACGCGAGGGGAGTTCGTCACGGCTCAGCGGTGCGCTAGTGCCGTCGCCACGACGCTTTTGGTATTTATTGAAAGAAATCATATAAATGCTTAAACAATTACATTTATTTTTAAATTGTGATGAAGCCCCATCAGAGAAATATTAATTGCAGTGCCGTGTGTTTGTTTAAAAAATTTAATCAGATTTATTTGGAATAAATGGACTGCGATACTGCCATGCTCTTTACAGTCTGAAATAATGACAAAGTTATCATGCTGTAGACAATTATTGATTCTATAATAAGCAACGAATGGTTGAATTGTAGCTTGTTTATTAGACCAATGATAGCTCTGAACTTCATCTTGAATAACAAAAGAATAATTTTCTGCAAAATCTTCGACAACAACTAACTCATCCGGCCCTACATTTTCTTTCCAATATTTGAAATAACTACTCTGATTTTTGCAATAAAATCATGGACTTGCAATGTCGGTAATCGAGTTTCCAGATATTCAAGAAATTCTTCTGTTGTATATTCTATATCTTCTAAATTGGATCTGTCAATATTTGTCCATTGATAACAATATTCTTCTAAATTGGATCTGTCAGAATTTGTCCATTGAAATAAATATAATAAAGTGTTGTTCAAATAAGTCTTGCAATTTTTTACGCAGAGGTCCATATCCTGGGCAATCTTTGCAATTATTCAAGTTGCAAGATTGACTAGAGACATCACAACGCATATTTGATAGCATCTCTTTGTATGTGCATGGAAAATTAGAGGATACAGGGAGCAATTTCTGGAGTTTGGCACCAGCAAGTAGTAATTTAACATTTTGATGTATAGCACATACATATAGAGAATGTGTTCCACTGGCTCCTACAAACAAACACTCTTCAGGACGAAGCTGAGCAAATTTACTAAAGCCGATGTTTACCGACGGATTGTGTTCTTTAAAAAATAAAGGCAATTCATTTAAATTACTTAACAGTAAACGCTTTTGTATATGCATTTTTAAACCGGCTCTTTTAACCGAAATACAGTCTTTTTTCCCGGGAATTATTCTACTGACTTCGTCACTCAAATACAATGATTGCACCATGGATATGGTAGAATCAGATAATGGCACTCCTTTCTTCTTGTCAGGGTAGGACATAATACCCTTTTTTAAATGTAACTGTTTAGCTACGGATGCCATGTGCTTAGTACATCCTATTTCTTGCACCATTTGTCTAATACTCCACGATTGAGGAAGAATAGTGGGAAGATGTATCTGGTTGTCATAGTTTGTTAATTTGTGTACTTTTTTCGCAATGCGGGTAACACTTCTTGAGAGAAATAATCGCGATCGTCATCAGAAAAATTGTTTATTAACTTCCGTCTTTTGCATATAATTTAACTTTTGCACTGCAATGTCGCGCGATGAAAAATGTATCGAAGTTATTGGCGAGTGATTTAAAATATTTAGCGTCTTATTCAGTGACTCGGTAATCATTAATTTATCACCATACTTTGCCACATTTTCATTTGTACTTTCACAGCCAGTATCATTATCTGAAGGTTCGAATGGCACGATATTACTACTAGATGCTACAGGTTCTTTGTGTACAAAAATGTTCAAAATTTCAGACCCAGGCAAACGATTACATTTTAACCGACAACTACTGCAAAAATACTTACCCGCCTCAAGATTTGGATACTTCTTTTGCAATGTTTCCGTAACACGCCTAGTATCTTTGTGAGGATACTTGTTGTGATTCAGTTTCGCAAAAGAATTGCAGCACTTTTCTTGCACCACTTTAAACTTTCGCAGTACGAATGAACACGTCTACAATGTGTGGCTATAATAACGGCACTGATAAGCAGAGATTAAGAAACCAAGAAACCCCACCCTTGGTACGATTGAATACGTCTAAGGACCAATAAAAGACATGCAGACTGACTCAGAACACAGGTAGTAAAATGTTTCAAACAATATGTGCCATCGACAGAGAGTGAGTTTCCAGTAACTATTAACGGTATTAAACCTTGCAGCGGTCCTCATTAATACCCTATATAAAAGTGGCAGGTATAGCCGCTTGGTCGCTGCGAGTGCCGCACGGCCCGAGCGACCAGTCGAGCCGGTGTGATTTGACGTAGCGTTACATTTAATTAATTTTCATTTGCCCAATTTTAAAGTGTCCGCGTTTTTGGAAACGTGTCCGTAAAGAGGACAAACAGGGTATATACTATATACTCCTATTTTTCCAAATGTTTAAAAAGGGGCCTTCAATTATAAAATTGCATTTGTTAAGAACAATTGCTAAATAAATGGTCAAATATTCGTTTTTATTAAGTGAAATAATTTGTATTAGGTACTCTTATATCTCCATTGTAAGCACCCAAAAGGTCATTTTTATCAGTTTGTTAGTTCAACAGTTACAATTTTTGGAAAAAAGTAAACACTATATTTCAAAGAGCTGGAACATCCACAATTTTTGACATTTTGAAAAATCCGAGATATGTTTATATATCCCTAAAGATTACAACATATCCAAGTTGCACCAAAATTCGAAATGTTACTCCGAAAAGCGTCCGACTTCGCGTGGAATGACCCTATAGGGAGGTCATAAATTAAACACTCGAACAGCGGCGGTCTTTGAGGCCCCGCCACCCACGGCCGTACGCGGTATACTATTGTAGGAATATCAGTAGGAATTAGGTCTCACAAGGGGACCTTCAGGTTTGGCAGTTTTAGAAAATTTTTATACTTTGTGTACATGAAGATCTTTACCCGGACATTAATTTCTCAACGTAGTGAGACGCGCTTTTCAGTTAAATTCGAGAAAATCGACTTTGAAAAATTCTGAATTCCCCTATATGCAGGGTATTCCTCTAGCTATGGTCGATACTCTAGGGGATGATTATACAGGCAAAACTAAGACGAAAATCAAGAGTGACGAAATTGCGATAAAGGCTTCGTTTTCGAGAAAATTGACTTTGAATTACACCTAAATATGCGTGCATCGTAGGCGCTGGAGGGGCACGCGTCATGGAAAGAAGGATTCGAGGAAGCAGAAAGTGAACGGGAATATAGCGGACAGACAAGGATCGAGAGAGAAAAGGAAGGGGGATCAGCGGTGTTGACGCCAGCGTCACGACCGAGTCACTACAAACAGCTGATCAGTCCCGATGAAGGTGCATTACAATTGCCACCGTTTTGAACATAATTCAATGTTATTATTAACCTTCGAATCGTTAATAGTTTTAACATTCAAAGAGTCCATAAAATTCTTAAAAGATATTAATGAGAATTCAAGATGAGCAACTCCTACTTGTTCTGAAGAAGATGTCTTGACGAAAGATATTTTTCATGGGGCGAAACCATTTCTTTCTCACACTGAGATTATATTGTCCTGTTTGTTAAATGAAAATTTTGTTTTGAGCCAACATGTCCTTACTAGTTTATGATACGGTTTTGTAATCAAGTGGTAGGGAATGAAGGATTAATTTATTTCCTGAGGTCATATTTACGGAGGAACGTGTTCAATCTCTCACGCGCTTGGTCGCAAATAAAGCTGGCATCTTTCAGTCTCAAAATTTGGCTTATTACATCCTAATATGACACAAGCCGTGGGTCCCAGGTTGCGGATCTAAAGCGGGGGCGTCTGAATTACCCTAGTGTTAACCAACAGGTCGGGCACAGCACGGGCACCTGGAGATACGTGAACAGCTTCTAACGGATTCGGAAGGGTGTGTGTGTGTCAATTGCTTTACCGTGAACCAATAAACTGGCATGTCGACGCATGACATTAGTACCTCCCGAGAACGATCCTCCAACCACTACAAATTGCTCAATTAATTAATAATAGGCACGGGAAAGACTCATTTCCTCAAAAACTTGTGTCTTAGGAAAAAGCAACGTCTCGTCCATATCTGCTGTTACGTATTCGTCACTGTCTGTTAAACTATCTTCCGAGTAATTCAATACAACAATGACCTCAGTCTCACCATTTACCTTTGCCTTATAGGTAAGAAAAACAGAAGTTATTAAATTTTCGTTATTTTCCCATACTTTGTCCAAGACAATACCCTCAATTCTTTCAGAATTTGCAAGGGGCAATTTGTTGGCGCCAATGACAACCCCAATCAAACACTTACACAGGAGAGGCGTGTATGCATTTCGTCTCATTGTCAGTATGGATAGATATGGGACATCTGATTTGAAGGAAAGAAATCCGCTCAGGTTCAGCAGAATTTGGAGGATTACGGAACAATGCATGCGCACTAGAATTTATCTTTCCCGGTTTGTAAACTATATTGTACTTGTATTCATATGACCTGCCATCTCATAACGCGAGAAGTAGGATCCCTCACATTTTGTAGCCAAACCAAAGGCAGATGATCAGTAACCAATGTAAGTTGATGACCAATTTATTGACTGGCAAGCTATTGTCGTCCCTTGTACGCACACTCAAGCAAGCCCGCTGGATTTCGCACTCGCGATCAACGGTTCAATCTGCGTTGTGCCTCATTGCAAAGCTCCTTCCGTGTTTTAATGATTTTGGCTTCTAAAATTACGAGAAGATTCGCCTCGAAACTGAGTGCTATTCCGATTTTGTTTCCTCTAGCAACGTGTTTCCAAATGTAACTTTTCCTACAGTAACTGTTCGCGCTTGAACGAAAAAAGGAATTGATTGTACAGAGTGGTTTAATTAAATTGCACTACTTCCGCACCAAGTGCTCGTCTATAATGTTCTCAAAATTATTTACACCAGTCACACACAACACGCACACACTCACACAATAGAAACGGGTTGAAAATATTTAAACGACAAAATGAACAGAATGCACCCGCGAACTGGATACTTCGAGAATATATAACCGACCGTTATAACTTGCGCGTGATCGCGACATGTGCTTCCTTGATCACGTCCTGATGGAGAAGAAAGAGATTCCTTCCCGGAATTCCATCGTGGATTTCAGGAAGTCACGTGTCCACCGAGCGCGTGACTCACACGCCGCCAGGTGATTTGCCGCGGTTTTGTAATTAGGCGTTGCGGCCCAGAGATGGCCCAATTAGTCCTAATCAGTGCGTTTCACCGCGGACTCGAGTCGGCTGCCGCGCGTAGCAGCCGACATGCCGCGTGACGCGGTTGACGTCGACAGTACACTAATTCAGTCTCCAACAGTAACCACATCTAATTTCTTCTCGATTTTCCCTAACCTGTGGGCAATGTTTTCACAAATGTCCGACCTGATTACACTAAAAACATTTGAAACCTTTGAAATTTGTGTTTAGGACTCTTGCACCACGAATAAGAGGTTGTGAAATTGAATAACATCCTGCCTGCTCACCCGTTTCCTGCTCCAAACTACTGGCAATATTTATGACAATTTCAATATTATCTATTTTCTTGCCATCGTCTCCCCTGGAGAAGAGAAGTCTTATTATCTGGCTTCGTAGACCCGCAGTGAAGCTAGTGATAGGCCCTATCGGAGCGTGTATAGGCAAAAGACTTGACTACTGCGTTTGCGGGGTAACCTATCAGATTCCGTTCGCATTGTTTCCGCCGGTGGTATATCCGGTAATGCAGGGTGTCCCAAAAATGTCGGAGTTCCTTGAAAGGTGTGACTCAGGGGGTGATTTGAAACAACTTTTTCCTTAGCGAAAATATTGTCCGAAGCTTCGTTAACGAGATATTAACAAAAAACCCGGACCAATCAGAGCGCGCGCTTTCCGCCCGAGCTCCCGCGGTAGCGTTGGCTACGCGGTAGGCGGCTGCGCTTGTACTACGCACGTACGAACAAGCAAGTCGGCATGCATCGAAGGAAACCGCGTTACACAGTTTTTTTTCTAAAGCAGAATCTTAAATAATAATTATTTGAAGTGAGAGGACAAGAAATACGTAAATTTCGTTTTCAAATACCGCATAAACGAAAAGGTAATGTAACAGAAAATGTACGACAAGTGATCGTAATTCGTTATTGAGGTAAAAACCCGTAGTTTAATAGCTGCCAACACAACTAAATTTAAAAAATAATATTAGGTGTATGAATAAATTCTTTCCGACTGGATTTACATAATCAGTACAAAGCTACCGAATTTTTATCGCGGTGATATTCGTAAGCTGCCAGAAAAATGGCAAAAGGTAATTAACAATAGTGGAAATTATTTTGTGATTGATTTGATTTCATATTTTTTAAATCAAACTGTTATTGTACCCTAAAATCGGGAAGAATTTATTTCTACACCTAATAATCAGCAATAAATTAAATAAAACTCACCCATTCGGACATTCCTTTCCTTCCTTTTCGTAAACCTGTGTCACTGGGTCACTGTACCGATCCTGGTCATCGGTGGACGAAAAGATTTATGGTAGGGTAGCGCCCAGTGCTCAGCTGATCGCAGGTATTCGCAGGACACCACCCGAAGGTAACGATCGCAACGTCAAGTGCGTCCGGGTTAATGTACCGAATATTCACTTCACTGCACTGCTACTAACACTGATCACTTAATTTATTTTTCATGGAACGTGTTGTTCCTACGTTATAAAAATTGGTGGAAATGAAATTTTACTTGGCGTTCAGAGCCGTGGGTATTCTCTCGTAAATTCTCACACTGCAGCACTTGCGTCCCCCTTGTTCGTGGGGTACACCCAGAACATCGCGTAATACTCTTAAGCAGAGAACATTTCTGCGACGTGATTACTAGCTGACTGACAGGATTTTTCCCAAGCAACTTCCTCTACCCCCAAGTAGTTTCTCTCGTTCCATTATGAGTTAACTCCCACCAGGACAAGAGACTTTAGGTAAAAAGAAGCCAGCACATTTTCGAAACGCACGTGCTTTGCAGAAGTGCAACGAACGAAACATCCTACACTTCCACAAAAGCTCGCGCTCCGTCCTTTTACTGCCAATGTATCCATTGCTTAGAGATAGACAGCAGACACCACGTGTTTCGGTTCGAAAGGGTCCGAAGAGGAGAGGAACAGATAGTCTTCGAGTTGCCATAAAGAAGAAAAGGCACACCATTCCTGTTTCCGTTTTCCGATACCCTGAGTTCACGTCTGCTACGAGGTGGAATCACCTAAGCCATAAATTACCCAAAACTGTAGGAAATCGTACTCTACCGCCGACGCGCGGGGCAATACGGTCATAAACCGCGACCCTGGCGAAATGCTCTGGCCGATGGGCCAGATGGCTGATGGCCTGATTAATTTTAAATACGCCGCGCGGAGAGACACAGGAAGAAAAGGGGTAACTCGATGACTGCGCGTAGTCCCCCCTGGTTCGTCCTTTCTTCAAATTAAAGACGGATCCCTTATCTGTTGTATAAACACGCGCGCGACTTTAAAAACAATTTGAAAACACGCGAGAGGAGGCGGGCTTGAAGTCCGATTGGTTGTAACCTAACCAAATTCGAGCGCGAATTTGGCCAGAGCATTTCGCCAGGGTCGCGGATTATGACCGTATTGCCCCGCGCGTCGGCGGTAGAGTAC
Source organism: Andrena camellia (assembly GCA_029448645.1). Lineage (NCBI taxonomy): Eukaryota > Metazoa > Arthropoda > Insecta > Hymenoptera > Andrenidae > Andrena > Andrena camellia. The sequence goes on along the minus strand of CM055678.1, from coordinate 40,298,768 downwards.
GATTTCCTACAGTTTTGGGTAATTTATGGCTTAGGTGGTTCCGCCTCGTAGCAGACGTGAACTCAGGGTATCGGAAAACGGAAACAGGAATGGTGTGCCTTTTCTTCTTTATGGCAACTCGAAGACTATCTGTTCCTCTCCTCTTCGGACCCTTTCGAACCGAAACACGTGGTGTCTGCTGTCTATCTCTAAGCAATGGATACATTGGCAGTAAAAGGACGGAGCGCGAGCTTTTGTGGAAGTGTAGGATGTTTCGTTCGTTGCACTTCTGCAAAGCACGTGCGTTTCGAAAATGTGCTGGCTTCTTTTTACCTAAAGTCTCTTGTCTTGGTGGGAGTTAACTCATAATGGAACGAGAGAAACTACTTGGGGGTAGAGGAAGTTGCTTGGGAAAAATCCTGTCAGTCAGCTAGTAATCACGTCGCAGAAATGTTCTCTGCTTAAGAGTATTACGCGATGTTCTGGGTGTACCCCACGAACAAGGGGGACGCAAGTGCTGCAGTGTGAGAATTTACGAGAGAATACCCACGGCTCTGAACGCCAAGTAAAATTTCATTTCCACCAATTTTTATAACGTAGGAACAACACGTTCCATGAAAAATAAATTAAGTGATCAGTGTTAGTAGCAGTGCAGTGAAGTGAATATTCGGTACATTAACCCGGACGCACTTGACGTTGCGATCGTTACCTTCGGGTGGTGTCCTGCGAATACCTGCGATCAGCTGAGCACTGGGCGCTACCCTACCATAAATCTTTTCGTCCACCGATGACCAGGATCGGTACAGTGACCCAGTGACACAGGTTTACGAAAAGGAAGGAAAGGAATGTCCGAATGGGTGAGTTTTATTTAATTTATTGCTGATTATTAGGTGTAGAAATAAATTCTTCCCGATTTTAGGGTACAATAACAGTTTGATTTAAAAAATATGAAATCAAATCAATCACAAAATAATTTCCACTATTGTTAATTACCTTTTGCCATTTTTCTGGCAGCTTACGAATATCACCGCGATAAAAATTCGGTAGCTTTGTACTGATTATGTAAATCCAGTCGGAAAGAATTTATTCATACACCTAATATTATTTTTTAAATTTAGTTGTGTTGGCAGCTATTAAACTACGGGTTTTTACCTCAATAACGAATTACGATCACTTGTCGTACATTTTCTGTTACATTACCTTTTCGTTTATGCGGTATTTGAAAACGAAATTTACGTATTTCTTGTCCTCTCACTTCAAATAATTATTATTTAAGATTCTGCTTTAGAAAAAAAACTGTGTAACGCGGTTTCCTTCGATGCATGCCGACTTGCTTGTTCGTACGTGCGTAGTACAAGCGCAGCCGCCTACCGCGTAGCCAACGCTACCGCGGGAGCTCGGGCAGAAAGCGCGCGCTCTGATTGGTCCGGGTTTTTTGTTAATATCTCGTTAACGAAGCTTCGGACAATATTTTCGCTAAGGAAAAAGTTGTTTCAAATCACCCCCTGAGTCACACCTTTCAAGGAACTCCGACATTTTTGGGACACCCTGTATAGAGAAAAGGGCTCACTCCTCGCTTCTGCCCGTTGAACGCCCTACTCCTCGAATTCTGGCATGTCCTTCCGAGTTCTCCATCCTTGGGCTATCCTTCGCGTTACCCTTCATTTTCGGACGGTGATCCCGTCACGCTTTCTGGTTACATGGATTACATACATATCTAAAAGGTATGTAAGTTTTATCCTTAGAATCGAGAAGACAACGCCTGAACGATATTTATGACTTTATGGCCTTTTGAACTTTCTCAACTCGAGTTTTTCTATCCTTCTGGAACAGCGGCAATTATCGAAAGCGAGGACAGTATTTTAGGAGTTTTACGAGACCACTGCTCATTCAACGAAATTTGGCAAGCAGATATGTAAGAGAAAATATAGTTATTTATTATTCGCGCCAGGGGCTATTTGCAGTTTTGAGAACTATTGAATACAATCCCGGGGTTTCATACACCTTCTTGATTTGAGTGCACTGTCCGCATTGTAAGAAAACGTTCAAGAAATTTAGCAGTAGAAACCTTTAAAAAATAACAATACGCGCTACGTATTTATTGATTTTGGCAATTTTCTTCCTTTCTCGTCTTCCGTTTCGACTTCGCCTAAAAACTTTCAGATGCGCTGTTCGCCACACATCCCCATACAATAGATCTGTCAATACAAAAGGATTTTGAATTACACTTTACATCAAACCTCAATATCCCGATGTCTTATAACTACCTTCAGGGGTTAGACCACATTGGCCAGGTAAAAAATATTGCATCTTTGGGTATTTATTTCGAAGTGACAAAAACACTTTTATCGATCAAATTTGTTCAATGAAGATAGAGACATCTTTAAATAATATATACGATTTTTTTTCAAATATCAAAACATTCCGAAAACTTTAAATGTGTTTTTCTCGAAACCACGTTTCCGAGACGGTGTACGCTGTAATTTGAGTAAAACTCTATGGATTTTTATACAATTTTGCATAGATGTTCTTAAATGTATTCTCTATCGTCCGACCGTCAATCTTTTTTAATGATTGTAATGAAAAGAGTTTTGTATTTATATTTTGCGCGGTATAGATATAGGGTATGATCGGATGCATGAATGCTGGGTGTTAAGGAAATGGAGCTGGGTGTGCGTTTCAACAGAACGTGCAAACTTACAGTTTCAACGTAATTGCGTAATACATATACCTATGTACCTTTTGGTAAGTGGAGGTGGTTAGAAATTTTCAACCTCACCTACGCTGTTGTGCTAAAAAATCACACGCGATTATTCGCGATGAGCGCCAATACACTTGCTGGAGGGACATAGGAACAAAAGGGGTAGTGCGCTTACTGCGCGTGGTCCCGCCTGCGTCGGCTTCCCTTAAAATTGGGGACGGATCCCTTATCGCTTGAGTATATAAAAATACACGCCCTCGAGTATCAACACAAAAGGACGTGGGACGTATTGGCTATAAGAATAGATGAGCAATAGGGGGAGATATTACTATGAATAGGTGGAAATTTCGCGTCTGCAAAGAACACAGGTCCGATTGGTCCTAATATAATGACATCCCTATGGTCAACCTTTTCTTGCACCCAATCGTTGCGCGTCCTTCTGTTTTGATATTCGCGCGCGTGTATATACTCGAGCGATAAGGGATCCGTCTTTAATTTGAAGGGAAGGCGGCACAGACGCACAGTGGTCGAAATAGAGGTAATACGGGATATTCGTGTATAACTTTTAAACTATAAAAGATATCCGAATGAAATTTGCACTAAAAAGCAGGACAAAATTATTCCTTTTCTAATGATGTATAATTTAATATTCTTTACATTTTGTACAGATTATTTGTGCCACTCGATCCCAGCGCCTCTGGTGGCACTACGGAGAGACTACGTTTCGAGGCACGACGCCGGCGAGCACGCGGTCGTCTTCTTGGTTAGCCTGCCATTGCGAAAAACAAGAGCCTCGGTCGGCAGAGTTTTGCCTTGTGTGAGCCGTTTATGGCAAAAGATTTATAATAAACGAAAATTAGTACCCAGTTACGCATTGAACAGGAAGGTTCATTTACCGTACACGTCCGACATACGTCCGACTTTACTGCGTCCTAACCTTTTCGGAACACATTTATTTATTTATTTTTAAATTTTTTAAATTATTTGTGATAAAAATAATTAATTCTATTTATTTGGTACCTTATTTAATGCTCTTTAAGTGATTTGAATCATATGTTGGGGAAACTATTCGTTTCCGAGTTATAAGGAAAAGTCAAATAGTACTATGAGAAATTGTGACGAAATCTACAGTTTAGTTAAACATTATTATTCATTTATTATTAATTTATTCGACGGACTAGAGCTCAATATATATAAATATTTGTAAAAACCCTATGCAATACAATCATAATACGTATGACATAACGCTGACAGTTTTAAAGATTAATAATTTGAAGAGTGGGCTGCAGGGGGAAATGATTTTGGCAAGAAGGTGTGCTAAAAATATTCCAATTGGTTAGAACGTGGAACTCGATGGAACATGAAAGATATTCCTTGTCAATTGTAAAGAACTTTGACAATTTTCTTTATTTCATTGAGCATTACATTTTTAATACATTATGAACAGTAATTTTTAGTTAACGGTATTAATTCTTAACGCAAAAGAATGCTGTTCATTCTAGAAACAGAAGGGAGAGATAATATTAAACAGGGTCGACAGGGCATCTCTAAGAATGAAGCAGTTTTTTCTAGTGAAAAATGCTATCTTTAAAATGTCCAACTTTAAGTGTTCGTGCTAATTATAATTTTGATTAAATTTTATTAATATTTTCAGTTTTGAGACTGTTGGATATTTAGGTAGTATACATTGAGTAGATTTCGATAGGAGAAAGTTCATTTTGGGGCCGAATGTTACCTACTACCTCTATTCCAAGGACTGTACGACTCCACGGGGTACTCGCCGGCACACCTCAATTACGGAAGGGAGTAGGCCACCCCCGGGGCACTCCACCAGCCAACCACGGAGATCACAGAAGAAGATACCGAGGACCTGGACCGCCTGAGGGAGGCCATCCGCTACGCCCAAGCCCTGGCCACGGAGGCCCAAAAAAGGGCCTACAAAAGGGCTCTCCAGCGTAGGGGCCCCGCACGCTCCTGCTTTCACTTCCAATCTTCCTCTAGCGCAGCGTGCCTTCCGTTGTCAAAGAGACCGCGCGACGCTACGAAGGCTGCCATGATGGGCTAGCCGGACTAGCGTTTTCGTGGATAGGGGGGCTCGGGCGCTACGCACAGTGTTACCAACCCTACGGATTTTTCCGTAGATCCACGGATTTTTTACTTTATCTACGGATCTACGGATTGTAAAATGAAATCCACGGATTTTGTACCTTTTTCCTGAGTTAGTAACCTACATTAGTAACTTCAGTACAAGAGCTTTTCATCACACTTAACCGCTGGAATTCAAGCTATTTTTTTCTAGTTCTACTACCCTGCATTTTGAACGAGTACAATAGAAATTAACAAAGTTCATTTCAGAATCTTTGCATGTGAACTTTTTTAATTTCTTTTCGTGAATTTACGTCGGGACGAAAGTCTTTGGCGAAAACGACTTTCGGGGAAACATTATTTTTTGGAAAAGCTCTTGTACTGAAGTGGAATTAGTAAAAGTCGATTTCACAACTTTTGCACCTGAACTTTTTTCGTAATTTGTGAATTTTTGTTGTGACAATAATTTTTTTTGAGGATGTTAGGGGAGGGTCGAAATCAATAGACGAGGTCGCGTCTGGAAGCTAATTCCCTTTCCCCCTCTACCCATAGGCACACTGAGCGACCATGTATCTATACACGAATGCTAGCGAAATGGGTACGACCCCGCAGCTATTTTGGCCTTATTATCTTATCTTAGACATAGTTCCGGTGTTTCAACATGATCAAGCGAATAATTATTTTTTTTCGAACACATTTGTCGTTTTACTTAATGTATGAAGCTGTTTTTCTAAAAGATAAAATAATTATTCTGAATTAATAGTTATCAAAATGATACTTTTTTTTAAGATTTCAGACAGTCAGATGTCACGTTTTACTTCTACACTTGACGCCAGTAGATGTCGTCATTCTCGTTTTACTTCTCCACTTGACGCCAGTAGATGTCGTCATTCGAAAGCAGAATTTATCCAATCCGAAATGGTTTCGACAAAAAGCCGCTGCGTTCGGGTCGCTAGTAAACGTAACCTAGCTAATGTCAAACAATCATAACCCGCTAAGTGTCAAATAAGGAAATCTGTAAAAAATTTTGAAATGTCACGAGGTTTTCCATCAAATAGGACACTGAATTATTGTCCCAATTAATAAGGTAACTCGCCAGAATTTTTTAATAGACTTTTTACGTAGAGCTTATAGAACCCAAATTTTTTAATAGACTTTTTATGTTGAGCTTATAGAAACGAAGGGGACGCACAGACTTGGAACTTGTCCGGAGAAGGCTAGACAGAGAACCATCTTCTTAAGCGCAAATTTCTGGAAATTTGTCAAATAAGGTAATTTGACAACATTTGTCAAAAGACATAGCATTAAGAATTAAGAAAATTATGGCGGATTGCTTGCAATATAGAGCAAGTCACATTAGTGAAGAAAGTACGCTGAAAACACATCTTCCTTGATACTTTTCAATCTTTTGTGAAAAATATTCGTAATACTTTATTAAAATCCACAGTAGTTCCCACGCTATTCATTAATTTTATTAGTTTCCCATTAACAGTATTTCAATTCACCAATAAACGTACTAAATTAATTTTATTCCAACACCAATAAATTGTATGTTAAAAATATTGGATCTCTTTGTTAATTTTCGCTGAAGTACCATTAGCATTTAAATTTCCTCCAACAAGACTTTCTGCCATACGCTCTCACCTCCTTCGGACACATTATGTATGCTCTACACTTACTATAGTAAAAGTCCACTCTTTTTCTATAAGTTCAACGTTATGTTGTAACCAAAAAATATATTTACAGATAATCAAAGCAGAAGAGAAAGAGAAAATAACCCTGCTGCACGAACAAATGCAGTAAGCACATTTTCATGTATAATTTTATACAAAGAATTCGGACCAAGGATTCTGTTTGGCCTCCTCCCCCCTAACATTTTACCACCTTGTATTGCCCACCTTAGGAGGTAGAGCTCACACTTTACATAAAAAAGGCATAATAAACTTATTTATTAACTGGTTTCAAACATATTGCAGGTAACCTAATTTTTTTGCTGTTTGATACCAGATAAATAAATGTAAAATAGGTAAATTTAAATTACTTTTCCATAAAATGTGTATCTCCTTTATTCCCAATGGAATAAGGTAAAATATAAATTTGAATAAAGCCATTGGATGTAGCTTTTCCAAAATGATGTCTAAAAAGACTCTCTTTCTCTATAAAGACTCTACATTTCTCATTTGGCGCCCCGCAAATCGGTGCCTGGGGCAGAAACATTCGCTGCCCCCCCCCCCCCCGTCCTAGTTTCGTCGCTGCTTTTACGTTAGGTTTAGCTGTATGTAAGATCACAACAAAAATTCACAAATTATGAAAAAAGTGATGAAAGCCCCCCCCCCCCCCCATAAACATGACTCATGTATGAAAGAAGCTAATTCCCTTTAATTTACGAAAAGAATTAAAAAGTTCACATGCAAAAATTGTGAAATCGACTTTGCTAATTCCAATTGCATTCTCGTTCTCCGCTCGAACACTTATTCCTCTGTTACTTTTTATACTTGACATTCCTTTATTGGCCACAAATCAATTCTGTGCTCAGATTTTCAGCTTTGGTTTTAAGGAATTAGCGGGCGTTGTATATGAAAAAATATGAAGTGGACTTAAAATAAAATGTTTCACATTCTCCGCATCTCTCTTAATCTATTACCGACTTTGATTCGTTTAAATTAGTCTCGACCAAGTTTTTATTATCTTCCATCGTAAAATGATCTTCATACCACGTTTTTAACAGAAGATGTCCCTCTTGTAGAAGTTTTTGTGTCAACTACAGGCCTCTCGCCCGCTAATTCTTTAAAACCGAAGTTGAAAATCTGAGCACTGAATTGATTTGTGGCCAATAAAGGAATGTCAAGTATAAAAAGTGACAGAGGAATCAGTGTTCGAGCGGAGAAGGAGAATGCAATTGGAATTAGCAAAGTTGATTTCACAATTTTTGCATGTGAACTTTGTAATTCTTTTCGTGAATTAAAGGGAATTAGCTTCTTTCATACATGAGTCATGTTTATGGGGGGGGGGGGGGGGGTATAAGATTTCTAGAAAGGATTTGAGAAAGGACGGTTTCCATGTGCAAGGGAATTATCTTCTTTCATACATGAAATAATTAACACTTACGAAGAAAATCCGTAGATCAACGGATTTTTCAAAGAGGGATCTACGGAATTCTACGGAATGTTGAACTTTTCTCTGCGAATTTTAAAAAATTTGAGTTGGCAACACTGGCTATGCACGCCGTACTTATGTGTTAATGACGCGTCAGGCGAGCCGCCGATCATTCGGTTATGGGTCATTCCAGGTTAATTCGTTGACTTTCGTACCTGGGTATCACGCTTGTTTATGATAATGAAATACATTTCAGTCCACATAAAATTATAGGAGTTTAAGTCATCATTTTCTGGTTTCAGAATTGTTTGAAGTGTTCAGGCCTTCAGAATTGACGGCTTTGGTCGATTTTTGCGAGGGATGCTTTCACAGATCGATCTTTTGCCTTCGAAACTATTAAGCTTTATGAAGTTTGGTTTTTTTGTTTTAATTGCAAAGGGCAATCCTTCTGATTGAATTGGTTTGTTATTTCGAAAGTAATTTTTATTACTATAGTAGAAAACCTTGTAAACTGCAATTTCTCTTTAATTGGACGTATTGTTGTTCTATGACTTTTATGTAATATTTAAGAACCCCTCAGATACAAATAGGTAAAATCTGTTATTACAGATATGTAAAATTTCACAATAAGTACCTCATCATAAGGGCTCGTAAAGCACAATTAAAAACCTTAAACAAACAAACCGGTCGACTTGAAGATATATAATAGGGACTAGTGAAAAGTATCTTCGCAGAAATTTATTAGTTGAAAATCAACATAAAGCTATTGTAGCTTTTAGGGCCTATGCACACGGCGACTTTTTGCAGCGATACAGTCGCGATACACTCGCAAAGAGGCCGCGATGCAGTCGCTGCCCGTCTATCTTTGCACACTTGCGTAGCACAGTCGCGTTGCAGCAGCGATACAAACGCGCGTCTAATGTGTGCGTGTGGCGACGCCAGCGCCAAGCCAAGCCAAGTGGCCCCAACGCGAAGCCAACCACGGCCAACCACCGTTGTCCGGAAATAGATTGTCGACGCTGGTTGGCCGTGGTTGGCTTCGCATTGGCGTCACTTGGCTTGGCTTGGAGCTGGCGTCGCCACAACCACACATTAGCACTACTCCCTGTAAGTGTTCCCCCTGCATCACTGCAGCTCCATCGCTCCGAACACTGAGTGAATGCTTAGTCGCGCGTTTGCATCGATACAATCGCTGGCAATTGTTTCAGTTGCCCTTCTGGAGCGATGCAGCCGGCGTGTTCGCGAAACGCGCGACTGTATCGCTGCAAAAAGTCGCCGTGTGCATAGGCCCTTAGCAAAAAAAAACTATTTATTGAAATCAAAATAAAAAAAAATGAATCCAATATATTTAATGGTTTTAAGGATGAAAATGGATCTGGAACTGCACTTTTCCTAGAAACCGGTGGGAGTTGTCAGTTTTGAGGGCCTGTGTTTTTGTAGAATTCTGGAATAAAAAAAGTAATGATTTAAAAATATAACAATGTTAATTATAAAGATAAATAAAGACTAAAATTGACTAGATAAATAAAATACATTCACTTGTTCGGAAAAATGTAAACATTAGTTTATCCGAAAAGCTCATTGGATTTTTCGAAGTGAAATTCACCATAACATGGTTCTGACTGTGGCTTATTTGAACTCTAATAAATAAAATACCAATATAGGTACTACAGTATAAATACAATTTTTATAAAAAGACTTATTCTTAAAATTGAAGTATGACAAAACTATGAACTTTTCGGATGACCCAACACGATAGAACTTTGATTAACGGAAGGATCAATTTTCGGCACATCGATGAAAAAAAGAAAAAAGAGATTAATTTATCTACAAGATACATCGATTAAGAAAAGAACAAAAAGATCAATTATCGACACATCGATTAAAAAAAAAAGATCAATTATTGACACATCAATTAAAAAAGAAAAAAATGTTCAAAACGTTTTGCTTTTATTTAAGAACAATATTAATAAAATAGTTTAAAGCAAACGAAACAAAATAAGAAAATAAACGATTTTCCTTTATGCAAAAACAGAATTCGATGGTACCATGAGTAGTTCCGCTATATAGGCAGAGAACTGCGTAGCGGCGGCGCCCTTTGAAGGCAGGTGTACCCGGGCGCTGCGTTGCGGTGGTGCCCTCGGTGGCCCTCCGGGGCCCCGCGGAGGGCCCTCCATCGGCCCGCGGATTTCACGCGGAGGAAAACCGAAAGTCAGTTGCGCGCTGGCATTCCCAATGTAACGACCGAATAAACCTTATTTCATTTTCACCCTACAGTTTCAGAAGTGGGATGGTGTGCCCTCGTGTCTTGGCGTTTTGGATTCCATTCTGTTCAGTGTTTGTATTGTGATACGGCTTAATTTGGTGAGCGTTCATCATTGATCGTGTTGTTGCAGCACTCACGGTTTCGTTTTGTCGTTTCCGAGAGCTCTGTGCGGACTGACGTCGACGCGATTGACTTGCATTGGATGCGTGTGACTCGTTCGAAGTGTGAACTTGAGTGACTGAATATTGGAATTTGCGACCGGTCACAATGGAAGGAGACCGCGTACCATTTTTGAATTCGTGCACGATGAACAGTTAAAGGAGTTTGCGAAGCAGCGAGGTCTTCAAACAAGTGGTTCAAAGGCCGAGCTGGTCGCTAGACTTGCCGCATTGGATAGCGATTCCTGGCAGACGATTTCAACGAGTGCAAATCGACGAGCCAGTCTACCAAAAAGCGGAACTGTGCCAAAGTCAGTGGTGTCTTCGCCATTGGTGGATCGGCGCGAGTCTGGTGATTTGCGTAACGAGGAGACTGCAGGACGACGGCAAAAGCCGGCCGTCGGCGAGTGCGATAGTGCGGCGGAATTGATACGCTGCGAAATGGAAATGTTGAGGCTCGAAAAGGAAGTGCTCGAGCGAGAAGTGAGACTGTTACAGAGACTTACAGACAATGCCACCCCCGCAGCGAGTGCAGCGAGTGCAGCGAGTCCAGCATCCACGATCGGCATACGTTCGATCGTCGACCTCGTGCCAGATTTCAGTGGGGACAGAGACACGTGTGAGAGTTGGAAAGCGCAGCTCGAACTTCTTCGCGCGACTTACAACCTGGATGAGTGTTCAACGAAGGTGTTGCTTAGCCAGAGAGTAAAAGGAAAGGTCCGGGATTGGTTTCACTCACGACCAGCGCATCTACAATCTGACATGGCTGAATTACTCGGAAAAATGGATCGCATGTTCAACCGGCGACCAGATAAAATGAGATTACGCGAGGATTTTGTCAAACGTAAGTGGCAACGGAATGAATCTTTTGCGGATTACTTCCACGCAAAAGCAACGTTGGGAAACAAGGTGCCGATTGATGACGATGAACTGGTTCAGTACGCTATTGATGGCGTGCCGGACACCCACCTGCGTAGGCATGCTCGCCTACAACGGTTCAAAACGCCGGAAGATTTGTTGGAAGGGTTCGGAGATGTGTCACTGGACCCCGAATCGAAAGAGAATAGTTGTCGGCGGGAAGAGAAGAAGGATGGTGCGAAAACATCCCGAGGAGGAGCGACTGTGTCGACACGACGTGATGGTACACGTTGTTATAATTGCGGTGAGACTGGTCATCATTCCAGTGCGTGTCCACGACCAGCAACGCGGGAAAAAGGTGCGTGCTTTAGGTGTGGGAGCATGCAGCACAGAATCCGAGATTGCCCGAAGGACCCCAAGCAGCCGAAGGAGGTGAAGGAGCTGGAGAAAACACCGACCTTGGGATGCACAACCAACGTTGTTGAATTGGCGGCAGAAACTGTTCCTTACTTGGTATCGTTATCATATGCAGTGGCGGACGAAGCTGGTAATGTTTGCATGTATAATGTTGTCGCGATGATAGACTCAGGCTCGCCTATTAGCCTGATCAAGGAGGATTTCGTTCCTCTCCGCGCGCGAAAACCCATGATTGAAAACGGTAATACGTATTACGGAATAAACGGTTCGAAATTAAATGTTTCAGCATTGTTTCCTACTAATTGTAGTGTGGGTGATGTTCCGTTAAACCTAATTTTCCATATCGTACCTGAGGGAACGATGAATTGTGCTGCGTTATTGGGAAGAGATTTTATGTCATCCCCTCATATTTCTGTATCGTTCAAAGAGACCGCGGTAGTTTCTAAAAGAAATTGTAACCCCGCGTCGGATAACAAGCGGGATGATGCACATAACGATATCTTGCTCATTGATTGTGGTGTTACCGGAGCGACCAACAGTGAGAATTTGAACATTAACCCGCAAATTAGTTATAATGTATCCGAGAAACTTAAAGATTTATTTACGGAAGAGTATCTAAATAATAAGTGCGTAGATCCTAAGCTGAAAAGTGATGTAGAAATGGTGATTAGTCTGAAGCATGATCAGCCCATCAGTTTCCGACCGCGTAGATTAGCGTTCTCTGACAAAGAGAAATTAAAAGTCATTCTAGATTAACTGTTGCGAGGCGGAATTATTCGGCCGAGCGAATCAGCGTACGCGAGCCCGATTGTACTTATCCAGAAAAAACGGCAAAGTACGATTATGCATTGACTATAGTGTAGGAATAAATAAAATCACGGTTAGGGACAATTTTCCAACCCCGCTTATCGACGATCATTTCGACCGATTGCGCGATAAGCGCTATTTTAGCTGTTTAGATTTAAAGAACGGTTTTCATCATGTACACGTGAGCGAATCGTCCGTGAAATTAACGTCTTTTGTCACCCCGTTTGGACAATTTGAATATCTTAGGATGCCATTCGACTTAACAAACGCTTCAAGAGTGTTTCAACGTTTTATAAATTCAGTATTTTCGGATTTAATACGGCAAAACAGAATATTGATTTATATTAACCACATCCTTATTGCCACTGAAGATGTTGAGGAACACTTTTGCATATTGCGGGATGTATTTAGACTTGCGGCGCGTCATGGATTAGACTTTCGGCTGGACAAGTGTTCGTTCCTATTTGAAGAGACCACGTATTTCGGATATTTGATTAACAAAGACGGAATACGTCCTGGTGGAGATACGGTAGAAGCGGTTTTGAATTACCCCATACCTCGAAATTCTAAAGAAGCTCACAGATTTGTTCGTTTCGCGAATTATTTCCGACGTTTTATTAAGAATTTTTCTAGTGTCGCAAAGCCCTTATATAACTTGATTAAGAAAGACGTGAAATTCCGATTCGGTAGCGAAGAACTGGCCGCGTTCGAAATGTTAAAAACCTGTTTAGCGTCGCGACCGATTTTAGCAATTTATTCACCAAAGCTTGCGACAGAGTTACATTGCGATGCTAGCTCTAGTGGGTTCGGAGCTATTTTGATGCAAAAGCAACCAGACGGATTACTTAAACCAGTATTTTATTTTAGCAAACGGACTACTGAAGCAGAGTCCAAGTACTATAGTTTTGAGTTGGAATGTTTGGCTGTAGTATACGCTGTCCAAAGGTTCCATATTTATTTGTTTGGTATTAAATTTAAAATACTCACAGACTGCGATAGCTTCCGGCTGACACTAGGTAAAAGTAAAATCAATCCGCGCATTTCGAGATGGGCTCTTTTCTTGGAAGCCTACGATTATGTTGTTGAACATCGACCAGGGACGAAGCTGTCTCACGTCGATACACTCAGTCGATGCCATGGAGTACTCATATTAGAGAGTACTTGGTTTGAGCGAATTTTATCGGTAAAACAGGACAAAGATGAGGAAATTACAGAAATTCGAGACCGACTGGAAAACGAGGAGGACAGATATTTTGAGCTACGCGACGGACTGGTCTACCGGAAGACTAAAGACCGAAAGTTATTGTTTTACGTACCGAAATGCTTGGAAGATAATGTCATCCGCTCTTGTTATGACGATATTCGACACGTGGGGATCGACAAGGTCGTGGATAATATAAGTCGAGTGTACTGGTTTCCGAAGCTTCGCGAAAAAGTAAAGATATATATTGCTAAATGCTTAAAGTGTGTTGAATTCTCGCCGACTAGTGGGAAGCGCGAGGGATATTTGCATAGTTTGCCGAAAGGGAATTTACCTTTTCAGACGATTCATGTCGACCACTATGGGTCGCTTGAAAAATCGGGTCGTGGATTCAAGCATATTTTGTCAATCGTTGACGGGTTCACTAAGTTTATACGGTTATATCCCTGCAAATTGACCACCATTGGCGAGACAATAGGACACTTGAGCGACAACTTTCGATCATATAGTAAACCGAAACGTTTAATAAGCGATCGCGGAACTTGCTTCACTTTCGGCAAATTCGCGACTTTTATTGAGGAATGGGCGATCGAGCACGTATTGATTGCTGTGGGTACACCTCGTGCAAACGGCCAGGTTGAACGATTTAATCGGACAATTACACCAATGCTGTCAAAATTGGTCGAGTCACCAAACAAGTGGAGTTACGCATTGATCTGCGTCGAATATGCATTGAACAACACATTGTGTCGGTCTACGGGTACTGCGCCCAGCGAGTTACTGTTTGGAATTATGCAATCCAGAAAGCCTAACGATCGACTGCGTGAACTTCTCCATTCATTGTCCACGGAAGAGCGAGATCTTCCGTCCGTTAGAAGTGCTGCGTGTTCGGTTATTTCTGAGGTTCAGGAGGAAAATTCACGTAATTATAACATGAAGCGAAAATCCTCCACTGTTTATAAAGAAGGTGACTATGTTATGATTAAGAATTACAACACGACACCGGGTGTGAATAAAAAACTCATTCCTAAATACAAGGGACCTTATGTTGTGAAGCGTGTGTTAGATTACGATCGATACGTTGTTTCTGATATCGATGGATTTCAGTTGACCCAGGTTCCCTATACTGGAACTATAAGTGCGGACCATATGAAGTTTTGGAATTCGAATAATGTAAATAATGTAAATAGATGATATTGTATTTTATATGTTATTTCGCTTATCTTCTGTATTGGTCATGTTTTTGTATGTTTGTTCCTTACGTTAGTGAATTCAGTATCTACAGTAGTATGATACTTTATTGTGTCCCCTCGGGGTTTACAATTCGTTTACAAAAAACTTCTTCTCTTACATCTATCCTTACATCTATCCTTACATTTATCCTTAACATCTATCCTTAACATTAACCGCCCCTACCCTAATTCGCCCGCTCGCTCGCTTGCCACCGCCACGCCCGCCTCTCCTCACCCTCCCATTCCTATCATCTGACCCCCGCTTCCACTCGCCTTCTTTCACTCTCAGTCCTTATGCTTCCATTCTTCCAGTCCACCTCCCCTCCTTTCTTCCACTCTCCTCATCCACTCTTCTGCCCCTCCCTCGTCACTCAATACCTCTGTCACCACTTCCTGCCAACCCTTCTCCTCTCTCCATCCTGTACATACCTCCCACACATGCTCCCACGTCTCCTCCCCCCAACCACATACCCTGCATTTTCTCTCTTCCTCCTCCTCCCAATACCTCCCTCCTCTCATCTCGCTCCCCAACCTGAATCTTGCAACTCGTCTCCATCTACTTTCCCCCCACCCCCTCGTCAAATATCCCGGTACCCCCGCCCCTTTACTACTCCATACCACCTATTATACCTTGATTCCTTTATCCTTCCCATCTTTCCACCTTCTCTGACTTCCTTCCCCTACTTATCAACTCCTCTCCCCTCAACTCCCCCCTTCCCCTCATCATTTTCACCCCCTCCAACGTCCACCCTTTCTCCTCAAAAAACCTCTTCCTTTCCTCCTCCCATCCCCCAACACCTTTCCCCTTCTCGCCCTACCTTTTACCTCCTCCCAACATTCCCTCGCCAATTCCCCCCCTTGCCCCTCCTCCAACTTTCTCTCATACGTCTGGGCCCTCATCCCCGCCCTTTCCTTCATCTTGTCCCGCTGCAGCTCCACCCACAATACCCATCTTAAAAACCTCTCTTGCAGCCCCTCCACCCTCTCCCTCTCCCTCCACCCGCATATCTCCGCTCTATATCCCACCGTCGCCCATACCAGCCTAACAAACATCCACACCCTTTTCCCCTAATCCTTCCCAAACTTCCTCTTCCCAATACCCCAAACCTGCCCCATCACCGCCCCAGCCTTTCTCACCCTGTCCCCCACATGTGCCTCCTGTCCCCCATTCGCCATCAACGTATACCCCAAATACTTGTATTCCCTCACCTCTTCCACTACCTTCCCCTTCCAACTCCATGCCACCTTCTTCCACCTCCCTCCCCCTTCCTACACCTCATTATCCTTGATTTCTCCACATTCAGCTGCAGCCCCTTCCCATCCAAATATCTTTCCAGCCTTGCCATCATCCCCTTCATTCCCTCCTCCTCTTCCGCTACCACCGCCACGTCATCCGCATACGCCAGTGTGTATATTTTCCTTCCTCCTAGTTTCACCCCTCTCCACCCGCCCCTTTCCAGCTCCTCATCTAAATCCGCCAACAACAATGTAAATACGCTCGGGCTCAGCGGACAACCCTGTCTTACTCCCCTAGCTGTCCCAAACTCCCTCCCCACCTCCTCCCCCACCCTCACCCTACTCACTGTTTCCTTCAGTACTTCCTCACACCTTTCCACTAGCCCCCCTCTCACGCCCCTCTTCCGCATCGCCCTCACTAGTACCTCCCTGTCCACCGAGTCAAATGCCGCCCTCAGGTCTACGAAGAATATAATCATCCTTCTCTCCTTCCTCATAACCTGCCTGTTTATCAGGTAATTTAGTACGTAGATGTTACCGATACATCTCATCCCCCTCCTGAATCCGGCTTGACTCGGTGACAGCAACTTTTTCCCTTCCACCTCCTCCCTTAACCTCTCTGCCAACACCGACGCATACACTTTGTACGCCGTCTGTGTCAGCGTCACACCCCTGTAATCCTCTACCCTTTTTCCATTCCCTTTCTTCATCACCGGCACCACTACTCCTTCCCTCCACTCTTCCACCCAACCTTCTCCCTTCCATACCCTATTACATATTTCCCATAACCAATCCACCACCTCCTCCCCCCCATATTTCCACACCTCGTTAGCTATACCATCACCCCCTCCCGCCTTACCCTCCTTCAGATTCCTCACCACCCTTCTCACCTCCTCCTTACTCAACTCCTCCTCCTCGTCCTCCCCCCTCCTTCTTTGCCCCCCTTTTCTCACCCTTCATTCCACCCCTCCTAATTGCCCCTTAAAATAATCCTCCCAATGCTCCATTTTTATCCCCTCCTCCACCCTCCTTCTTCTCTTCCTCTCTCTATTTATTACTTTCCACACCTGCCCTTCTGTCTTCACCCCCTCCACCTCCTTCTGCCACCTCTCTACTTCCTCCCTCTTTTTTCCCTCGCACAAGCGTCTATATTCCTTCCTCTTATCCCTATACTCTTCCCCCTCCCCACCCTCCCTCCTCCATCGTCTCAACTCCCTTCTCACCTCACCTTTCTTCCCCTTACACTCCTTATCCCACCACCCTCTCTTTCCTCCCCTCTCTCCTCCTTTCCCCATCTTCTCTGTCACCCCTTTTACTCTATCGCTTAGCTCCCTCCATTCTTCCTGTATTCCTCTGTACCCTCCCTCTCTCTTACCAAATAACCTTATAAATTCCCCTCTCCCCTTCTCTGTCTAGCCCCCCCTCACTAGCCCTTTTCCCTCTCCCTTTTCCCCCTTCCCACCCCCTCCCTGCATTCCCCCTTCAGCCATACTACCACTGGGTAATGGTCCGAATCCACCCTTTCACCCACTTCCATTCTCTCCACTCTCTCCCTTGTCTCCTCATTCCCTAACACATAATCAATAACCGAATTCCCTCTCCCACCTATGTACGTCCACTCCCCCTCCTCATCCCCTTCCACATTTCCGTTCATTATCCCCCACCCCCTCTCCCCCAAGTAACTACACAACCTCCTCTCCTCTCCATTCACCTCTCTGTCCTTCGATCTCCTACTTTCCAATCCCTTCTCTCCCGCATCTCCCCCCTATATCCTCCCCCTTCACCTCCTGTCCTTGCATTAAAGTCTCCCCCTATTACCACCCTTACTCCCTCCTCTCACCCCTCCATCCACTCCTTTAATTCCTCCAGCTTCCTCTGTAAATCCTTATTTACGTATACTCCCACCACCCTCCACCACTCCCCTCCCACCTTCACCTTCTTCATTATTATCCCCTCTTTCTCCCCTTCCTCCCCTTTCCTTGCTTCTAACTCCTTCCTCCTCCCATTATCATACCCCCCATTGCCATCCCTTTCTTACTCTCCCTCTTTGCCCACTGCTTCTCCCACACATACCCGTTTGGCATCTTATTCCTCACCCCCTCCCAGTCTTTTCCCTCTACCCACGTCTCACATAATACCACCACATCCCATTCTTCCAACCCTTTCCAGAATTCCACATCTTTATTTTTTACCCCCACAACATTCCAGAATGCCACCTTAATTCTTCCTTCCCTTTCATCATCTCCTCCCCCCTAACCTCTCTCTCCTCCTCCCTTCCCCCTTCTCGTTTCCCTGTTCCTCCATCCATTTCTCGCACACCTCGTCCCACCTCTTCATCCTCCCGTTCACCCACATTTTCATGTATCCTATCTGTACATTATTCCCCTTCCTCCTCTCCTCCTCCGCCACTCTTTCTATCTTCCACCTCCCTCTTCTCTCTTCCTCCGTGAGGTCGTCCTCAATCCTCTCTTTCCCGGTCTTCAACTTTTTCCTCGCCTCCATTACATTCCTCTTCTCTTCCCTTCCTCTCAGTTTCACGAGCACCATTCCTCGTCCATCTCCTCTCGTTCTTCCTATCTTTGTCACTTCCTTTACACCCCCCTCATCCAATCCCAACCTCCCCCATAGCTTCTTCACCCCCTCCCCCCCCCACTTCCCTTCCTTCCAACCCCAATCCCCTTATTACCACGTTGTTCCTTCTGCTTTCCCTCTCCTTCTTATCCTGTTTTACCTCCATCCTTCTCCGCCTCGGTCTTCTCTCCCTCTTTTTTTCCCCAATAGCTCTCTAAACTCCCCAAACTGCTCCCCACACTACTACCTCTGTCCTTCCTACCCCTTTCCTTTCTCCCTTCACTCCCCTTGTCTTTGTCCATCCCACTCCTTTTACTCCCCTCTGCTCCCATTTGCCCTTCTCCCTCATTCCCCCCACCCCCATTCCACCCCTATTCCCTTTCATCATACTCTTCTCCCTTTCACCACCTCACCACACTTTCCCTACACCTCTATCACCACTCACTTGCTACACTCCTTTCATCCACCGCGACCGGAAACGGAAGTCAGTATCTACAGTAGTGGTGTTGCGAGTTGCGTTTAATTTTGTATCTGGATTATGTGTTTTTGAGTGGGTAAGCAATTCTTTCTTTGTTTTTTCGATTGTTTATGAAGAATTTTATTTTTGTGTAATGACCGGGACGGTCATATTGTTAGTATGGCCGAGGCTATAGGCAGAGAACTGCGTAGCAGCGGCGCCCTTTGAAGGCAGGTGTGCCCGGGCGCTGCGTTGCGGTGGTGCCCTCGGTGGCCCGCCGGGGCCCCGCGGAGGGCCCTCCATCGGCCCGCAGATTTCACGCGGAGGAAAACCGAAAGTCAGTTGCGCGCTGGCATTCCCAATGTAACGACCGAATAAACCTTATTTCATTTTCACCCTACAGATAAATATAATCGAAGTTCTACTGTCATTAGAAAATATGGATCACTGCTTTTTCCTGTCAATGTGATTTTGTACGTCTACATCTAGTTCCGAAATAGCAACCCGTAACGCGCTTGAAAGAGAAATATCATTGAGGGAATTTCGAGCACCTGATTTAATATTTGCCATTGTGGAAAAAGCAGTTTCACATACGTAAGTAGATCCGAACATGGAACAAAGTTTTAGGCCAAGATTGTGTAACTTCGGATACTTTTGAATAGGCAACAACTTAAAAAAGTCTTCGCCTGTCTCCTTCCTTGACTCAAAAAACGGATCAGCTTGTAACGTGCACAATTCTATTTGTAACGTATCATCCTTATCCTTTTTGTTTGCTGTCAAGGGAAATGAATACTTTTACTCAAAATATCGAAATCATTAAATCACGTATTAAATTCGTGTATGATTTGAAGAATATCTTCATGAAAAACAGAAAATTTAATATTGGGATGTTCTTCCTGAATTTTTAAACAATAGGGAAAATGAGTCAGCGTTTCTTCCTGAAGTTGTGCTGCAAATATTTCCAATTGTTTTCGAAAACTACTCATATTTCCGAACAATTGAGCAATATTTCGTTTCTTGCCCTGCAAACTTAAATTTAAGCGTTGCAGGTGAGAAGCTACATCTGTTAAGAACGCCAATGCATACAAAAATTCGGGGCTCTACAACTCTGGTTGTATATCTGGCGTAATCGATGGTACTTCCTTACGAACAAAATCTACTAATAATTTCCGGAGCGCGAAAAAACGTTGCAAGCATTTCGCAGCTCTTAGCCAACGAACTTCTGTATAAAAAAAAGTAAATCATTAAAATCTGCATTATGATCTTTCAGAAATGCTTGCAGCTTACGGTGAGTAAGCGAGCGGTTTCCTCTTCTAACAAGATTTGTAACTTTAGTTATAAGCTTCGTTGTTTTAGAAAGTCTTAAAATTTAGCGCATAATACCTACTGATGTATTATGCAATGAAACGTATAATAATTTATAGAATTTTGTTTCAGGATTCCAAATAAACCAATTATTGTGCCAGTCATTGACGGTGCTTCATCGGTTACTATAGGACAGCGTTGCCCCGATGGACGGTCCGAGAGTACGAGCATTCATCGCGTTTTCCAAAGCTCGCGTGGAAGGGGGCGCTCGAACTCATAAAGTTGCTAGCAGTAACGGATGGGGAAAACTCTAGTAGTGTGCGTGTAGGCTCCTTAGAGCATATACTACTGGAGGTCTCATTGCCTTATGTTTTCTATCCTCGAAACTATCGACAACATCACGTGAGAGAGAAAGATTGTGCGAACTGGTGCGAGAAAGAGAAGTATATGTCCTATTCGACCGTAATGCGCATGCGCCGATATCGTGCGAGAGAGAAAGATATGTGCGAGCGAGGGAAGTATATCTATAACTTCAGTTTTCAATCCGATTTACAGTAAATATTGTCTTAAAGCAAATATCGACTAGTTTTTCTTAATCAGCATAAACTTCTGAACTTTTATATCGTGAGTTCAAATGAGGCAGCAAGTAGGCAGGCGACTTAACTTCCGGTACGCGGCCCTGGGGCAGCGCGTGGTGTGCGTGAGCGATGCGATGTCGCAGTCGAGCAAATGTACTCAAGCAGGAAGGTAGGAGAGTTTTGTAATCAGGAGAGTAAGAGTAAGGCGAATAAAGGAAGCAGAATCCAAAGCCATCCAGGGAATTGTATTTCTTTTCCTCGCATCATTTCACTCGAATGCAACATGAGCATATAGGTTTGTTCTGATAAAATAAGTAATGTCTATATTAGTTTTAATAGCCATTTTATATTAGGTCGACCTCGTCTCCTGGATGTACCCTACATGTACATATTTCAAAAGTTGTAAATTTTGCTACTTCCGCGCGGAAAGCGGTAAATATGTCCACCCCATTCGTGGTGTTATGCAATGGTAAGAGTGCAAGTAACTCTTCATTAATAGAAAAGTCACTTTGCACCGTACGAATAAATATAGCGAATTGGCTAATATCGGTTATATCTGTACTTTCATCCAAACACTGAAAAGTAAACACAGTTTTCGATCAAAGTACGTAATTTATCTACTAAAAAATGATCAATATCTACAATCCGTCTGGAGACAGTTTGCCCTGACAGAGGAACGGTTTGAAATTGTTTGGCCAACACATCATTCCTAAAAGCGTGTGCCATGGCAATTGCACAGTCTCTTATTAATGTACTATCACTATAACTCTTTTCGCGCGCCCAATTTGTAAACTAACTGCGTATGATGCAACAAGGCTTTGCCTATTGCTATCATCACACGCAGAGGTACTTGCTGTAGGAGGATTATGCTCGCTTGCAGTTTCTTTTTTTCTTTGATATTCCGTAAGTAACGCACGTCTTTCATCTGGTGAAAAGTTCTGATATCTTTCCTTATGCAAGGATGTATAATGCCGCGAAAGATAATATGGGCTAAATGCACAATGTAATATTTTACCGCAGATGATACATTCTGCGGTATTTTCTGAAGTTCGAATTAATAAAAATTTAATTTCTTTCTCTGCATCAGAGCAGAAATTATCTACAATTGACGTGGTTGCTTTCGACATCGTACTTAAAATTACAATTCAACTACTACTACTGGAAATGATTGAAGGAAAAGAATAAGGAGATCTGAAATGTGCCATAGAAGAATAAGCAGAAATAGAATAGTTAAAGTTAAAGCTGAAGTTAAAGTTAGAGAGAAGAGAGAAATATAAAAATTTAAATGCAGTGCTTGCGTGACACAATATTTCGGGCCTTCGCGAAACCGCACTCGTCTTGCGGTTTTTAACTGAATGAGGTGGCTTTGTGTCATGTTAACCTCCTCAGGCGTGAAACAAAAGACGAATAATCCGAAATTCGCGGGAAACAGTAACATTGGCTGGCTGTGACGGCGCGTGTCACTAATACACATGTCGTATCGGGCGTCCGAGCTCGCTCGACAACGGAGACGCTGGTCTGTCATGGCCGTCTCTTTAACGTCGCGCGGTATCCCTGACATCCCTCCCGCGTGAGCGACCTTGGAGAGCCCTGGCCTACAACCTCCGCCGCGCGAAAGACGCTCGCCGTTCGTTGTTCGGTTTTTCCTCCTCCTCTACTTCAAAATTTCTGTTTTCCACCGCCTCTGTCCTCCTCGAAAAACTATGGTGCTCTCCTCCCCGCCTCGAAAAACTATGGTTCTCTCTTGATCGACTCCGAGAGCTACGGTTCCCTACTCCGCGCGCACCCCTCGTCCAGTGGTCCAGAACTGTCTTAGTATATCTACTCATTTGGTTAGATATTAGTTTAAACTACATAACCCAACTGGTTTGTTATCTTAAATATACGTAAATCATAACTATTTCTGTAGATATTTACTATCCTGACATCACATTTTTTACTCCTTTTCACGAAATACGTTAATACATATATTGCTAACTATATATTGAAACTGTTGCTTATTTAATACATATAAAAATTCTACTTCGTTTCAAGAGTGGTCTCCATTTTGCAGAATTGAAATTGATGCACCTTACACAAAGTTATAAGCTTTAGAAGCGGGCGATACTTTCCAACTGCATTTTCACGCTATTTGCATTTCGAAAGGTCTCCATATCAATACTACACAGTACGATATTACACATGCAATTTAGTGGACATCAAAATGGGACACAGAATATAGTGCACATACAATTTAGAACACATGCAGTTTAACGCACATTTTTTTAGCGCACATCAGGACAACGTACAGCAAGGTTTCACACACAAGATAGTACACATACGATAGTGCACATACAATTTAGAACACATGCAGTTTAACACACATTTTTTAGTGCACATCAGGATAGCGCACCACAAGATTTCACGCACAAGATAGTATGGTAAACTTGCCGATAAACTGCGCCTTCGCCGATTTCGATGACCTTCACATATGTTGTCAAAATCGTCATTCTGAACAACATTTCCCTTTAAGCTTTTTGGCGGTCGGCTTTGGTTTATGAGATATTCGCAAAAAACTTTACTTAACACTAGGACTACCTAATTTAACACATACTCCCATCGGTTCGCTACCATGCTTTACGCGCCCACGAGCGGGCGCGCGCCACCCTGCCCTAATCTAGCCCCAACCAATACTAATACCATCGGTTATATATTATGCCGAAAGTTTTTCATATGTTTTTGACAACATATGTCAAGGTCATTCAAATCGGTGAGGAGGTAGCTTACAATATATTATGCCGAAATTTTTTTTATTAATATCTCCGAAACTAAGGCCGACCGTGAAAAATTTAAAGAAAAATGTTCAAAATGAAGACCTTGACAACATATGTGAAGGTCATCGAAATCAGCAGGGGCCCAGTTCATCGGCAAGTATACCGTTCTGTCCTGTTGTACACTAAATAAAATGTGTGTTAAGCTGCATGTGTTCTAAATTGTATGTGCACTATATTCTGTGTCCTATTTTGATGTGCGCTAAATTGCATGTGTAATATCGTACTGTGTAGTATTGATATGGAGCCAAAATAACATCAAGAACGACGTAATTCGGACCATAATGAAGGATGTGACATGAAAAATTAATTTGCATAATTTCAAGTTAACTACGATAAAAATAGTCCGATTTACATGACATTTCGTAAGATTTTAATCGGGGGAATGCCAGGAATCCGTTGGTGTCACTTCCCTTTCGATACGATGAAGAAAAATTTCTTAATACGCTGTAATGAATATTTCACCCTCGACTGCGGGGTGCCGACCTCGAATCGCCACGGGGTGCCAGACAGCATCTGTTTGAGTCCAGTGGCTCCAGGATCACCCTGTACTTAGGGAATGATTTCACCGGATCTAGACGGACACCTATCCATCCCCATTCCATCCGTAAATATCATTATATAAAAAGGTTAAGTGATATTCCGTTATTTTGGAATACATATGCAAAATGATGACAAAGGAATTAATTGTGATCTTACAATTCAAATCGTTTGAATAGTTGAATAATGAAGAAAATCCTTACCTCCAATGGTTTCCCCGCAATATAATTCATGGATGGATCAGAAGAAACATTAGATTTAATATCGTCTACGTTTTTCCTTGATGTTTCTTCAAACTGTTTCTGTAGTGTACCTTCTTCTGCCGCTACTAGTTCCGCATTTAAGTTTGTAGATGGATCGCTATCCATGTTTACACTTGTCTGGGACATTGCTGTGTTATTAATAATCTTATTAATCTAATAATACAGTGTACATTTTGCAACTTCTTAACGGTATAGCCTATCATAGTTACTGTTAATTGATGTTGTAATCTAAACCAATCATTGACATTTTTAGGAAAAATGTGTTTTTGTTTATCCTTTTTAACTATTTTTATAGCCAGTATATCTCGACAATGAATTTTTTCACATTCTTCGTGTGAATCATGTTACACGTAAGTCATTGATGTTTATACAAATGCAGTATTCTCCGATCGTAACTTCGTTTTCCACCCTGGTTAGTGTAGTTTTTCGCCTCAGCGGAACATTGTGTGCTACGACAGTTACGAATCTACCAAGTGTTCTAACGTTGTAGTCCATCGAATATTATTCATATAACTTAATTGATATGAAAAATATACTACTGATATAAGAAAATTTGCATATCCGTTTACAGTTGTACATACTTATTGAACTTTGTTGGGTTATCATCTGCAACATCATGTTATTAGAATTCTAATTGCCCCCTACAACGAAAAAAACAAGCAGTTCCTTGTTGCGTATGAAATTACGCTGTCGATGTAGCTATGGGAGAAGAAAAAAGTGCAGAATTCAATAAATAGCTTTCAAACAGTGGTACGCAAGAAATGGCGAATTTCACAACATTTTCTCGTTCGGTTTATGGAAAAAAGTGGGTAAAATTTTTTTTCGATTTTTTTTGGGGTACATGCGGATGTAAGTACAAGAGAATGCATTAAACTTAATTGGTTAAATAGTTTTTGTAAATTTGAAAAACTCTTTCCGTGAAAAATGCGTTCAATGTTTTCGCTCTTGCCGCGCGCGTGTATAGCTGCGTGCACAAAAATGGTTTGTACGAGTTTTTTAGTGCGCGAGCTTTTAATGGTTTGTAGTAGCTTTTAACGTTTTTCAGATAACATACTATCGATTAAGCCCAAAAAGTACGATTTTTTTTGGACCGATTACAGAAGGCCGCGCCCCACCCCCCTTAAGCGATCATGCCACCTGCGAGGCCCGAAAATATGTATTTTTGGGATTTTTTTAAGAATCGTGCAAACTTTTTTTAATAAATGGTTGTGTATTCGAAAGTATATATTTTAAAGTTCTTGTACTTTTTACAATGCAATATATAAATAAATAAAGGAATTATGGGCGATCCTCCGGCAGCGTTTTTTTTAAAGCACTTTACGGTAATTACTGTAGCTTGGATCTGGTTCATCTGAAATAAAAAATTCGACCAAATTTAGTTAGTATTATCGCGAGCTCCGTGTATAACAGTATTCGTGGCCTGCTGTGGAGCTCTGCAATGGGCGGGTATATCGCGGATCAACCCACCGTTTACCCTACCATCTTTCGATTCATCCGATCCGCCCGTGCACGCGGCGGATAAGTCGGGTCAGCGTTGATTTCTATCTGCCTGAGGCGCCCGAGACACCGGAGACGGCTGAAACGCCCGAAGCAATGACCAGTCATGTTGTCACCACGCGTATCCGACTCGCTCTTGCCCACACTGTTACTCCCCCTTACCTGTGACTGGTGACTGTTCGGGCGCCTCGGGCGGATAGAAATCATCGATGACCCGATTCATCCGCCGCGGGTACGGGCGGGTTAGATAATCGCTTGCCGGCGTCGGGCAGGTATAGACGGGTTAGCGGCGGGTATCGCGGGTTATTAGGGCCCTTTAAACGGAAGTTGTTGCGCGCGGTCCGGCGCGTGGTCCTGCGCGCCACTCGCCGCCGGGGTATGGAAAAGTACGTGAACGCCGGAATGCGGTCCTTCGTGCACGCCAGAAGATTATACACTCGCCACTACTTAGAGACAGCGGGTTCGGCCTCACATTTCTACGACGACTCCATCCACATGTTTTTTCCACGATCCAGCGCAGTCTTGTATTGTGTATTATATATTCGATATATATTATCGATCTGCGAAACGATCGGCAAGACACGATCGCAATATACGTTCGCGAAAAGTATACAAATTCCTCGATATACCTGGCTTATAGAGGATATCATAAATACTGTTACTGTAGGGCACACGGACACATCTGTTTTTACGAAGCTACATTTGGTTGAACTGAAGGTGCTACAAATTATGGAAATGATTTATGACTCAGTTATAACGACTGTAAAATTTTACACAGGTACATTAAAAAATGTCCACATGTTTGCTCAGCAATGTGATGGCACATGAAATTGCAGTTAACACATTCACTGTTGTGACGATCATAATTATTAATATTAACGGCAATAACTACCATGGCATTGCTTGTTTTAATATAAAAACTAATATTGATAGACAATAAATACACATAGTTATGCAAGTGATGTTATATGTAATATAAATGATGAAGACATGTAATATGCAAGATGTTTTGAAGAAAAGGGGTAGTCTTCTAATTGCGCGTGATGCAGGTCAAATTTTTCACCCACGCTCCTGCGTGGCACGTTCGAAAAAGTGTGGCGCGCAAGAAAGCACCACAGTTCTGCCCGCGCGCAAACCTCGACTCCAGTAGAGTTTACATAAAAGACAGAAAAGGTAGTTAGAAAAGAAAAACGGCACTTGAAACCAAAGGTTCGGCGTGGCGCCTGGATTTCTGACAGTGCGGAAAGTTCTGAAGCGCGCGCCGCGCCTGACAGCCAAGCCTCTGCGAGCCGCTAAAAAGGGTAGGAAGTGAACGCGAATTTTTTAAAACCAAACAATTAAATATATTTACTTCCGGGTTTGTGGCTTCATTTGTCAATCTTTAGGAAACATGAAAAAAAATTGTATGCAAAAATAGTGATTATATCCGGAGTTATAGTGCATCAAATAGAGTGCCTTACAAAACTCATATGAGCACTGTTAGCATGAAATCAGCCGTTGTAGTTTTCTGAAATAGAAAATTTAAAAATTTGTGTAATCTGTATGAGTGTTAAATGTGAAATGTTGAAAATTGAAAAAAAAAATGGAAGTTTCTAAACAGACATCGATTTCTGTAAAAAAAATTTGCTGTTTTTTTTGTCGCAAAAGTCTAATGTCGTAAAAACCGACTTAGTTTTAGTACCAGCGAGAATGGGACATCTACTGAAGATATATGCCAAGTTCGAAGTACATCCGGTGATTGGTTTTTCAGATATGCTAACAAATTCGAAAAACATCGTTTTGAGAAAAACGCGGTTGAAGTTTTAGATGCAGTTTTTTTAATTAATTTTTTTTAAATGTTGCCTAAATATGTACAAATATAGGGATACAGTTTTCAATTAACATAATTTGAGGGTTTCTCTTTAAAAATCCCAAATATCGCTCTCCCTTTCTGGCCGTCAAGGTAGGGTGACCCCTTAAGAAAAGGTGAAAACTGATTTGTGCAGAATTTGGTTTTCTGCAAACGGTTCTTGTTCTCGACATCAGCAAGCCACTGCTAGTATATTTTCATAAACACCTGATATAAAACGGCAGTTTGCGCGCGCGGGGTCCCGCCTGCACCGTTCTCCCTTCAAATTACAAATGGATCCCTTATCGCTCGATTCTATACCCGCGCTCGAGTATCAAAACAGAAGGACGCGCGATGATTCGGTGCATAAAGAGGCGGAAACTGCAAGGAATGCAGATCCGATTGGTCATAATATAATCTCCTTCGTACGGCTTATCATCTCTAGCAACGCATACGTCGAGCGACCTTTTGTTTTCATATTCCAACGCGTATTTATACTCGAGACATAAGGGAGCCGTCTTTAATGTGAAGGGAGGACGACGCAAGCGGATCCACGCGCGGTCAGCGGTCTACCCCTTCTCTTCCTGTGTCTTGTCTCCGCGAGGCGTATTGATTTTGGATAATATTTTTTAATTGCAATATTGGTGGCATCTTGTTTGGTAAGCGCACCCTGGAGCACGACGAGAGTGTAACTTATCCAAAGCCATGATTAGATCGATATAGATTCTGTGATTCGTACGGTATTCAAAATAATTGTGAAAACATTGTTTTATGAAGACTGCTCGGATTCCGTGGTCCGAACGATGACCAGAACGAGCACAGAACATTGCTGATTGACCAAATTTTCCATGGAGAGAAGGGACCTTCCCTCTGTGAGTTCGACGGTGTAGGAGCCCTCCTCTTCCTCTTCATAACGTAGAGGGTGAAAATTAGACATCTGCTTACCACAACTAACCAGATTGATCAGCCAGAGTCTCGCCATGGTCGCGGTTTATAACCGTATTGTCCTGCGGGTCAGCGGTGGAATCCGCCGATGGAGCAATATACTCATTAACTCAGAGCGAAGAAAGTCGAAATCCCCGGAAAACGGCACGATGTCGATTGCCACTGTTCGACATCTGGCAGACAAATGCTTCCTGACACAACCTTCAGAAACAAGCAATTGCCTAGTTGTAAACGAATGAATGAATTTGACTTCGAATATTATTAAATCGCCCGCTGTAAACGAGAAATGAATTTTCGCTTCGCTCTCAGCTCGCTTTTGTCCAGCAACACGGAACACTAAGTAGATATAGGGTAACTGTACTCGTAGTTTACAGTGTACCAATAGTTGACACTTTCACTTTCAGTCACGAATAATAAGATTTCTATTAAAAAATGTTTTTAACTAATACTTTTTTAAACAGTGTATTAGTCAAAAACATTTTCTTAATAGAAAGTTTATTATTCGTGACTGAAAATAAAAGTGTCAACTATTGGTACACTGTCAACTACGAGTACAGTTACCCTACTTTTTCATATTATTTTTAAATAGGTACAAAAATTAGTCTTTTAGTACGTTTATTTCGGTTACATTCAGTAGTTAGGCTATGCCGATTCTATATCGAGTGCTGGTGAGGGGTGAGGCGGGCAGGGGAGGGTACCGCGCTCTTGGGCGAGTTGGGCGAGGGGTGAGGAGGGGTACCGAGCTAGTAGGTGAGGAGGGATGACGGCACAGGGGGAGGGGATTCCAAAATGGCCTGGACCGAGTTCGTAGGTGAGGGGCGATGACGTCACAGGGGAAGGGGATTTCAAAATTTTCAAATTGGCGTCGCCCGCGCAAGCCGAGTTCGTGGGTGAGGGGGGTTGCCAGTCACAGGTATCTGGCCAGTCACAGGGGAGGGTGTGGATTTTCAAAATTTCAAAATGGCGTTGCGCGCATTTCGTATTGGCGCAACCTATTGGATGTTTAAGGTACTTTGGACCCGCGTCGGTATTTGGGCCCGTGTCGGTAAATTCCCTAGGTTTTTCATACATTTCGTATTGGTGTCACCTGTTGCATGTTTAAGGTACTTTGGGCACGCGTCGCCGCCGCGCAATGTTTGTACGCGTGCGGGGATCGGTGCGCAAGCGCAACCGCGACCGATTCGTGAAAATTCTAATCGCGTCTTCGATGATGATTTCTGAGAAAGAGGATGGTACACGATTTCTGAGAAATATAAGAAATCATGGCGCGTGAGCAGGATTGAACGCGTTTTGGCGCCTATGTGCACGCGCTTCATGCCGTATATTTATATTTGAATCGTGGGGCCGATACAGCGCACGCGTAATGAAGAAATTAATTACGCGTTGCGTTCGCGCAAGCAGCCATCGTAAACATAGAGCGCTAATTATTCGAGATTGCATTCGTGTAAGCAACCACCGTAAGCATAGAGCGATAATTACTTGGGGTGGAGTTCCGAGTATTTCATATCGAGGAGGCTGTAAGTCAATCTCGTCGCGGTAGCCCATGGAGTAAGCACGACACTGCGCCACGTGATGCAGTATGTTTTTAGTAGTGGTGTGTACGGGTACGTGAATTAGTATAAAGTGACGTGGGTCAGTCTTGTGGACATCATTACACCACGTACGCTCGAGTGTTAAGTATCGTTCGCGTCATTTATTTCCGCCGATGAGAATCGTACGTAGTACATATCAAAATGCACAAACGCAGGTTAAACGATTCATTCTGCGCATCCGACAACGATGGTGGCTTTCCAAATAAACACCAATACCAACAGTCCAATAGAAGGTACGTACGCGTTACTATATACTTCACACTTACTTCATTCACTTACTGATTTCACTGTAAACGCAAACGAACAAAGTATTCATTTCGCGTATATGTTCCTTACAGTTCAGGGGCCGCAACGTCAAAAACGTTGAAAACAGCAAAACTATCAATCCTACGGATCCTGGGGCGTGATTACCTACTGACCGCAACAGCTTATAAACGTGTATCTATTGGAATTCGTATTGGCATGGATTCGTGTCACGTCGAGATCGCCATAGCCAACAGCAGTCGTAGCAGTAGTAGTAGCAGTGGCAGTAGCAGTAGCGGTAGCGGCAGCGGCAGCGGTAGCGGTAGCGGTAGTGGTAGTGGTAGTAGTGGTAGTAGTAGTACTACTACCTCTACTACCACTACTACCACTACCACTACCACTACCACCGCTACCGCTACCGGTGCCGCTATTGCTACTGCTACTGTTTCGAAACGATGATGTCGATGTCAAAGTCCTCAGTTACTGTTCCGTCACCGCCGCCGATGCGACGTTGCTACCTAAACGCATAATAATGTTCACCATTATCGATCTACAAGGTTTCATACCGAACGCGAGTTTGTCAACAAAGAGTTCGCGATTCACGCAAACAGTAACAACAATACAATGCCGGCGATCAGCCATTGGATCTTCGAACCACCATACTTCTGGAGACATCTGAATTCGTGCAAGAACCGTCAAGCGTCTTGGCTCGTGGAGCATCATCACGGGCTTCGCTGGTCCGACGGCTACGTTCCATACTCCAAACTTCCGGGGCTGCTTACCAGCGTACTCGCGAACATTGACTTCGTCATCGTGAAAGGTGCGGAAAAGAAGACCTGGATGCTGCAACTACTACCTGAGATAATCGTTGAGGGTGTCTGCGATTTGTACGAACTGAAGGAGCGAAAGATCAACAACAATAACAACAACAACGCTCGAACCGTCGAAGACGACGGTGGCCACGACGTTGACGACGATTATTGCGGGGTCATGCCTGACATCGTGGACCCCAACGTTCCTAACCTGATGTCTATGTCTTCAACCAATGCTCTTCGATGTACATTTCACAACAACGACAGTGTTTGTGCGCTGGAGAACGTCCAGAAAATATGGAATTATATACGTAGCGTCGCCTAATGTAAGTCCTATACACGCATTGCATCTACTTTAAGCGTTATATGCAGAGAAACGAATATGTATGTAACATTTTTGTTTGTTTTCTATAGCGGTGAGCACAACGGTGGCGGCGATGAGCGCAACGACAGCGGCGACTGCTTCCTTTACCCACGAGCAAGAATGTCGTTTTCACGCAAATACTGACTTTATAATTTAAGTATGCATGCATGGATGTACATGAATAAACACACACTGGTTTGAATAAAAATTATATTTGTTTAAAAATTGTTATACCTTTATTATTAAATAAACGTACTACAATGGTACGCGGTTTACATCATGCAGCATGGATTGTAATCCTAACGCTAGCAATTCACAATCGATCAATGAATGCTGTTCGAAGTGCTCGCTTTCGGAAATTAATTCCACATAATTCGTTGGTACGGAAACGGTACGTAGAATTTCTACGAATGTGGCATATTTACTGCTTACAGAGTAAATATTTTCAGTTAGCCAGGTATACATATGTTCAATGCAATGTTTGTACGCGAATAGTTTACGCATCGTGGCTTCAATCATATATATGACAACGCGATTATCGGCGATTTTAATAAGTTGATCATCATGCATACGCGTGAATTCTAGTCGTAAATGGTCAATTACGATGTGAGTTTGGGGCGATGTTGCGTTGCAGTGTAATCGTTGGAGCATGTCCACCTCGTTCTGTAGCAAGAGCTTCCACGTTGATATTGAAAATGTCAACTCGCTGCCTTTATTGTCGGCTATGGCGATCTCGACGTGACACGAATCCATGCCAATACGAATTCCAATAGTTAGACGTTTATAAGCTGTTGCGGTCAGTAGGTAATCACGCCCCAGGATCCGTAGGATTGATAGTTTTGCTGTTTTCAACGTTTTTGACGTTGCGGCCCCTGAACTGTAAGGAACATATACGCGAAATGAATACTTTGTTCGTTTGCGTTTACAGTGAAATCAGTAAGTGAATGAAGTAAGTGTGAAGTATATAGTAACGCGTACGTACCTTCTATTGGACTGTTGGTATTGGTGTTTATTTGGAAAGCCACCATCGTTGTCGGATGCGCAGAATGAATCGTTTAACCTGCGTTTGTGCATTTTGATATGTACTACGTACGATTCTCATCGGCGGAAATAAATGACGCGAACGATACTTAACACTCGAGCGTACGTGGTGTAATGATGTCCACAAGACTGACCCACGTCACTTTATACTAATTCACGTACCCGTACACACCACTACTAAAAACATACTGCATCACGTGGCGCAGTGTCGTGCTTACTCCATGGGCTACCGCGACGAGATTGACTTACAGCCTCCTCGATATGAAATACTCGGAACTCCACCCCAAGTAATTATCGCTCTATGCTTACGGTGGTTGCTTACACGAATGCAATGTCGAATAATTATCGCTTTATATTTTCGTTAGCAATATAGGGTTTCTGAGACTGGTCTCCTGTAAACCAGATGACTGCGGGTCTATGTACGAATTCTTTTCGTGAAAATACTCGGAACTCTACACCGAATAATTATCGCTCTATGTTTACGATAGCTGCTTGCGCGAACGCAACGCAGTTTTCATGTCTCCATTACGCGTGCGCTGTATCGGCCCCACGATTCACATATAAACATACGGCATGAAGCACATGCACATGCGTGGCAAAACGTGTTCAATCCTGTCACGCACCATGATTCCTTATATTTCTTAGAAATCATGTACCGCCCTCTTTCTCAGAAATCATCATCGAAGACGCGATTTGAATTTCCACGAATCGGTTGCGGTCGCGCTTGCGCACCGATCCCCGCACGCGTACGGAGATTGTGCGGCGTCGACGCGTACCCAAAGTACCTTAAACATGCAACAGGTGACATCAACACGAAATGTATGAAAAACCTAGGGAATTTACCGACACGGGCCCAAATACCGACGCGGACCCAAAGTACCTTAAACATCCAATAGGTTGCGCCATACGATATACGTGCGACGCCATTTTGAAATTTTGAAAATCCACCCCCTTCCCTGTGACGTCATCCCCCTCACCTACGCACTCGGCTTGTGCGCGCGACGCCATTTGGAAAATTTTGAAATCCCCTTCCCCTGTAACATCATCACCCCTCACCTACGAACTCGGTCGACGCCATTTTGGCATCCTCTTCCCCTGTGACATCATCCCCTTCACCTACAATTTCGGTACCCCCTCCCCTCCTCACCCCTCGCCTAACTCGCCCAAGTGCTCGGTACCCTCCCGCCGACCTGCCTCATCCCTCGCCGACACTTGATATAGAATCGGCATAGCTTAATTACTACTTTCCTTATGTGCAAATTGTAATGTGATAGAAAATTAATAAACTATAGTTAAGGATGTTCCACTTGCCAAACGATACTTCAGCTTCTAGTTGCACATTGTGCCACACGATTTTATTTGAAGAGAATTAATTAAAGTGAGACAAAAATTGTTGTATAAGAAGAGAATCATTTTTTAGTGCATTTTCAATAAAATCGTTTAACATAATTTTTTTAATATAGTGTTTTTTTAAGTTTTTGTGATTGTGGATTTACATTTCACAGCTCAGACATCTTTACGAATATCTTTTATTGCTGTATGCAGTTTAACAGTTTGCTTAAACAGTATAGTGCTAAAGTCGATAAAAAATAATTCTTTTCTCGTAGTACAATTTCGATGGTGATATATCACGAACGCCTGCAAAGTTTTAGTTTTACTATTCGCACATACTTGACGGATCATTTCTCGATAAATTGTGTATTTGCGCTTTTTGTCGTTTTATGTCGAAGCTGAATAAAATCGTTTAAAAAATTATGAAAAATAAGAACGATTCTGTGGCCAAAATCGTTAGTTTTGCTATGAACAGTCGTCATTTTGTAGCAAATTAATTTTCCGGGATAATGAGCGATTGGGCACTAAGTAGTTAATCTAATATAGTAACTAAATTCGGTCGAATTTATTATTGTAGATGACCATTTCGAAGTTATAATCGCCGCAACGTGCTTCAAAAGTGCTGCCGGGTGATCACCCATAATTCCTATATATATGGCATTGCAAAAAATACTACAAGAACTTTAAAAAAGTTAATTTAGAAAAGTTGTCCAGTTTTTAAAAAACAACTCCCGAAGATGCATGTTTTCTCAGATCTCACAGGTAGACATGACTCCTTACGTTACAATGTCTAATGCGCCCGTACATAATTTAAACGCCGTCAAGGAGCGGTAGCGCCCACTTTGAGAAACATTCTAAGCAGTTCTGCTAGACAGTGAGAAATAAGCATTTGCTCTATACAGCAAATGAGGATGTTTTAAATTTTAATAACATGAGGTTGCACATGTTGCGTGTTGCATGTTGCAGATGATGTAACTTGCAGTTGTATAGACATTTACGACACAGGTATAATAAACGAGTTCTACCTATTAAGTAGGCAAGAATTAAGTGGGCAGCAACGGAATAGGCAAGTGTATAGGCGAAATGAAATATTTGAGAATAAAATTACTTGCAGGTCGAATTGATACGTCCGTTAATAATTCAGTTTTATAAAACACTTTATGAAGTAGAAACATATTGACTCACTGTCTTTGTTCATAAGAGTTCCTATTTTATCTTCACCATTCTGCAAACTCGGTGTCTTGAAAGCAATTATAGTAGGTTTGGTTCTCATATATCGAAAACTTTGCGCTAATTCTTTGTTCTGCGGACTTGAATAAACTTGGTCTAAAGATTTTAGACGTGCGTAGTGCATTTGACAATCGTTCAAGTTTCTCTCTGATTCAGACCTCACATAATCGCGGAGTCTGTTAAGTAAGAAAGTAAAAATAACGTTGGTGGCGAATATAAAATGTAATACTTACTGGTTAAGTGTTATTGTTTCAAATAATGTATTTGATTGCACGGAACTATAGTTTCCGAGATTTGTATTGGGGCAAACGTGTTAATTACTTTGAAGTTTGAGAGCTGACTTCATCCCCTAGATATGGACCGTTACCGATAAAAAAAATCGTGTCAAACATTTTTTCAAGAACTAGTTCCTACATAAATTCCATCAAAATCGGCGTGTGACACTCGAATGATGTTCCTTGTTAGAATATTATTAATTGAACGACGGTTACAATGGTTTGATCGTTACTATGCTATAATACAGAATCCTGAATAAATATCTGATGTGCCCGTCATTGGCCGTGAGAGTGTTATATGTATGTTAAATACTAACAAGCACCGAAAGTGTTTCGACAAATTCTCCTTTTCTCAATCGTAGGAAACCTTAAAAAAATTCTGTTTCCGTACAACGAACTTCTTGATGGAATTTAGTTGGGGATGAAAGAACGAAACCGGACCAATCAGTTGTTTGAGATTACAGTTTGGGGCCGTTTCTCGAGTTTTGCAATGTTCCGCCCACCCTGCTGCATAAGAAGTGCAATGGAAGAACAATTGATATGTAACTGTAAATTGGGGAACCCACGCGACGTAAAATTCCGTGAGTTGTGAGGCCCTCCATATGTGCGTCCTGTTTAAGGGTTTACGACGTCAATTTACTATTAACCCTTTAGCGCCCGCACCTAGATCCCGTTGAAGGAAAAATATCCCGTTTTCTTTTTATCGTTAAAAATGGCCTGAATTTATATATTTTTGTAAAAACAATTTCTTTTTTTTATTTATTTTGTTTCAGTAGTTAAAATGCATAAAACCAATGAATACAGGGTTCGAGTAGGTCCAGATTTTTTCAGTGAATAAAACTGCGCTAAACATGTACTACTTAAACTGTTGCAAACAGCGAATTGCGAATGCAAACGGCAAAAAAAGGAATGTATCAGATATGATACGTTTGGCGCTAAAGAGTTAACAAGGGAAGGTCCCACACCCAGAAATTTAAAAAAATTTGAAACTTTGTGAATATGTATAGGATTTACTCCTGATTACAACGCAATTTTGGTTTGCTGTCCATATTCACTCGAAGGGGGTGAAATTAACCTCTGAAAATTCGATTATTTCCCGTTTTTGTGTTATAACTCGCGAACTGTAAGAGATAGAAAAATAGTTGGAAGACAAAAGTTATTTCTTTTAATTAGATCTATCATTTGGTAAAAAAAATATTTTACATTTCACGAGTTATAACATAAAATCGGAAAATAACCGGAGTTTCAGGGGTCAATTACATCCCCTTAGAATGAATTTGGGCAGCAAACAAAAATTGAGTTGTAATCGAGAGGAAATTCCCTACATATTCACAAAGTTTCAAAATTTTTTGAATTTCTGGGTTCGGGATGTTCCCTTGTAAGTATCAAGGCGATATTCCAAACCTTCTACGTCCTAATTGGAATTTGATGTTTTTTCCTTTCTATAATCAACAAATGTTACTGTCCTGACAACTCCACTGACGAATTTCTTAATCACAAACAGCGATAAAATCACACCCATATCATAAATCCAATCACTGAAGTTTTTATATACATATTATTATGTTTCAACGCACATCTTTGATAGATGGTTTATTAAAGCATTCCTTATCTTCAAAGAAACTAGTATTTCCTGTGAAATATACAAACTATTTGCACACTATCCTTTTAGTAATGGAAACATTTTGCACATATTATAAATTGTGTTTGGAGGACCTTCACCTTAACAATTTGTTATGCTTATAATAATTGAAGCAGATACACTAATTATAAATCACTGGAAATGCACTTTACTTGTTCCGTTCTAAATTCTACTACTTAAGGCGTCTCACAGATTTCGATGCAAATGTTGCCAAAGTATTCTGTGGTAAAGATAGAAGACAAATTGAATGTATTTATGCCTGGGAGAGGCGATGTGGATCGCCACTGGTAAGGCCAGGGAAGGGATGCACTCCAACCCCTCGAATGACGAACGTTTCGAGCGATAGCACTGGAGTCGGTGCCTAGGTCCGGGTTTGGGCCCCTAGTATCGGTTCCACTATACGCACTTTAGATGTCGTTTTTTTTTGTTGAAAAAATTCATTATTATTATTATTATTATTATATGTCTTTTTCGCCCAGTTATGTACAATTATATGGCGAATAGGCGAGCGTCAGCATAACTACTGTTCTTCAAATTAACCTAACGAGATGTATGGAACAATATAGTTGAATTTTGATGTAGGTGTTTATTAAACTTTACTAAATTGATTTAAGACGCTCATCACATAAGACGCAAGATCACATTGATACGGGAATATGATTTCTTAAGCACGGAGTTGCGGCGAAAAATGGTTTCTGGTCTCTTGTCGGCCAAGTCACCGGTCTAAAGTCTGCCCTTTCTTTTATACAAGAAAGCAATTTATCGAACGAATTCATGGACACGCGAAAAATTTGCATCTCGAGCACGCATTCTCCACTCACGCACAATAAACTATTCATTTATATCCCACACAATTTTTAGCTAGAATTAGACCGGCGACTTGGTCGACAAGACACCAGAAACAATTGTTGTTCGCCGCGACTCCTTGCGTAAGAACTCGTATTCCCGTGTACCTCGTGGTCATTGGCGACTGATCGACAGTGTGTAAAGGGTTTTACAGCACGATGACCACGCAATAGATGACTGACGGTACGTTCGTGTGCGGCAGGAGAACATGTATATTTACGAGTAGTAGAACGTGCGTCGATGTGTTCCAACTTCCGTTTTAGCATAAATACGGGATCTAATATACTGCAATGTATTTCTACAACGCGTTCTACCTAAAATGTCCGTAAATTATTACTATTCTGTTTATTACTATTTGCACTAATTATACGAATATTGAATATTATGCAAAATGAAGGAACTATACTATAATATCGTAAAAAGAAAACAAGCTAATAAGAAGAATTGGTGTTTAGAACTTTAAACGACAATATCTCGAAAGTGAAAACATATGACATGCGGCGTTTTTCCTTACAACCACATATATATCCAACGCTGGTAGTTCTGGTGTTAATAACACGAAAACGAAGCGTCGGATCCTAAAACAGTAAAGGACTTTTCGATGTCTTCTTGCATCAGGATATTGCATGTTCCAGATTGTCCCTCAATTATGAGACACCCTGTATTTATCCACTGTCGCTTCTACCAAGGCGTTTTGTTTTTTGAAAGCGCGAAGTAACGTGCTCATACGTTTGTGAATGTGGCCGATGCATGGTTTTATCGTAATTACAGTTGCAGAACCATACGGAGCAGAATGAATTATTTCCTTGTATGTCTTAGAGTCATCAAAATAATAAATATAATTGACGCCGTAATTAGGTTGAGAACTCAGAAACATTTTACGGATGGCGTCAACCTTCATTTTCCCTGCCGATTCCTGGTGATCATCAGAATATTTACTTTGATAAGTGTCAGGATATTTTCATTATCCTTCTTCTTTGCCCGAAATTCGCAAGCCTTGCAGTAACTGGATTTCACTACGAAATCGAGAATTTCATCATTATTATAGCCTATTATGCTTCAATCTTATTTGTTTCCCGTGTCAACCTTTTTCTTTCTTTAGCACTTCGGTGCAAAACTTGGTTGCAAATAGCTTCTGTGGCACTTTAGTAAAGAATTTACGGTAAATATTCACAAGAAGGGAGCCACCCCGATTTCGATAATTTTTTAATATTTTGTCAAGGTTGTAACGTCCCACGGGGACTTGAACCCGATAATAACGACCGTCGGGAAATCAGAACCTATCTACGTTACCGCATCAAAACCTTCCTGTATTATCGCGCTGACTCATTGTAAATACTTTTATATATAATTTATAAACAAAGCAAATATTAAAGAAACTTAAGTTACAGGAATATTAGAAATAATTAATTAGAAATACTGACAAAAGCGCAAGATAAAATAAAATGTAATATGCGAGTGAAAAGCGAAATAACTGATAACGACGCACTGCGCATCCGCCAGCCCGGCAATTCTCGGGTATAAAAGGAGGCGCACGCAGCCCGGCGGGCACTTCGAATTCTGCCAACAGCAACGAACTTCGCCCCGGAAACGGTAGCGGCCGTTCTAGCAGCTAGCATTGCCAAGCGTACGAACTTCGCCCCGGAGACGGTAACGGCCGTACCCTACAACAAATATCTATATACATATATATATATATATATTCAATCAATATAAATTAATATATAAAATACTAAAACCCACAAAACACCAAAAAAGACATAATATATAATTGTAGTTGTAAGAATTATTGTTGTTATTAGGAATAAGTGTTGTTTAAATAAAGACATTGTTAAGTTTAAGTTGAATTTCAATCCTTAACTCTCACCAACGAAACCCTCACCTTTCCTATACTCGAGGGGACGCCGCTCTCCTCTCGAGAACCTGAAGCGTCTCATGCCGGGTTTACACCAAGGCGAACACGAACAATAACACCAACAAAAACGTTTCCGTCTTTTCTCGCGAACATGTTCGCTAACACGCTGTTCGCCTCGGTGTAAACGCGAAATAGCAGTGTTCGCTAACATTTGACCCTACTAATAGCCGTGAAATCGTCCGAATGCCCAAATCCATGAAACTTGGGCCTTGCTATCCCTTGCCATTGTGGCACTGCTCGTAAACAGGCGACCCACTAGGACCATCCGCCGGCAGGTACTCCACAGAAATAGTATGCGTGACAAGCTCGAATAAAATGTTTATATTTTTTGTTTTAGCATAATGAGAATATTTCCAACGTATGGATGAGATTTTTCTAATAAAAATGAAACCAAACCTGACGCAATTCAGACAAATTTGAGTTCTGCTTATAATATATAATAGCTTTAAAATATCAATATTTTTAATACTAGTCAATAACAGATTTGCTTGAAAAAGAAGATACAAATTTTGTTTGGAGGTGATTCGTGTTTAAAGCTGTAGGATATTACTTACTAGGAAATAAGGAGAAAGTATTAACGAGTTATATGTGCGTTTAGAACTATACATATACTGTATAGATATGCATATATTTAAAAACATATACAACACTACACAAAGATAGTTATACAATATACAAACATATAAAATATGCAAACATATGAAATATACAAACACACAATATACACACATGTAAAATATACAAACATTATACAATACACACACACATACGTACATATACATAGGACATATAGATATTTACAAATCTCGCAACTTAAGAAATATTTTATATGTATCTCTGTTGAGATGGGATTCCTAACAAAAATTTTATCTTCTTTTTCAAGCAAATATGTTATTGACTAGTATTAAAAATATTGATATTTTAAAGCCATTATATATTATAAGCAGAACTCAAACTTGTCTGAATTGCGTCGGGTTTGGTTTCATTTTTATTAGAAAAATCTCACCCATACG
Source organism: Andrena camellia (assembly GCA_029448645.1). NCBI lineage: Eukaryota > Metazoa > Arthropoda > Insecta > Hymenoptera > Andrenidae > Andrena > Andrena camellia. The sequence goes on along the minus strand of CM055678.1, from coordinate 40,257,633 downwards.
TTGGAAATATTCTCATTATGCTAAAACAAAAAATATAAACATTTTATTCGAGCTTGTCATGCATGCTATTTCTGTGGAGTACCTGCCGGTAGATGGTCCTAGAGGGTCGCCTGTTTACGAGCAGTGCCACAATGGCAAGGGATGCGAATCGCCAGGTATCGTCAGAAATGTTCGTCCGCTGCGTTCCTACCGACGCGACATCTTCGAGAACGTTCGTACACTGTATTCTGTTTGTGTTCGCGGCGGTGTAAACGCGACGAAAACAGGCGAACACGTTCGCGAACAATGTTTTTGTTCGTGTTCGCCTTGGTGTAAACCCGGCATCAGTTGTCTCCGGGCAACCGGACGTTACAAGGTCATCACCCTGAATAGTGTTGTAAAGGTTTTACGTGGGAATCCCTGTTTATTAAAACGTTATTATCAATACATAAAAACGTGGGTTTTATAATAGGTTGGTGCTAGATTTGTTAGTGGGCCCCCGTGCGGCGAGGGGGGTAGGGGGGCGCTAACTTTTAAGAAAGCGTGGATGGTGCGCATCCGCAAATTGCTGGTATGCTACCTACCTATTTAACGCTGTCGGAGGAGTATGTTGCTTGTCGGGATATTATTCGGCAGGGAGAATATGTTTCTGAAACACATTTCTTTCGATCCCTGCGGTCGATTCCTCGCAAAGAGGGACTTTACTTGCTTTCTTCTTCTTACAAGCGGCAGCACGTGCGTCGGACGCCGGCTGCATCGTTAGATCTCGTCTATCGAGTCTCCAGTGTAATCTCATAGTGATATTGAAGTGCGGTAACGCCGTTTAATAAATAACCTTCGCTATAGTTTAAATAAGAACGACACGATTTGAAATCCTCCCCTAACTTCCTCAGATGCCAGGATGGCGCCAGGTGTTTTTGGCTGTTGCCAGAGGACTTTAAATTTGACGTAGCAGATGGAGAAGAAAACGATAGTCGTTTGAAGAGTGCGATCGCGCTGATACCGTTCCGCGTGGAAATATGCCACGGTTCAGTTGTGGTAGGCTTTGCTGATGCGTTAGTTGTCTGGATTGATGAATTTGGTGCCTTTTTCGTATAAGTTTTGGACTATAAAAGATATCGGAATGCAATTTGCATTGGAAAATAGGAAAAAATTATCTCTTTCTAATGATGGATAACTTAATATATTTTACGTTTAAAATATAGCTACCGATTTCGTAGGTGAGGGGGATGACGTCAGAATGGAGGGGAATTCCAAAATGGCGTTTATCGAGTTCGTAGGTGAGGAGAATGATGTCACAGGGGAGAGGATTTCAAAATTTTCAAAATGGCGTCGCATGTGCAAGCCGAGTTCGTAGTTGAGGGAGATTTTGAGGCATTTTCAAAATTTCAGAATGGCGTCGCGCGGATTTCGTATTGGCGCCATCTATTGGATGTTTAAGGTACTTTGGGTCCGCGTCGGTATTTGGGCATGCGTTGGTAAATTCCCTAGGTTTTTCATACATTTCGTATTGGTGCCACCTGTTGGATATTTAAGGTACTTTAGGTACGCGTCGCCGCCGCGGAATCTCCATACGCGTACGGGGATCGGTGCGCAGGCGCGACCGCGACCGATTCGTGGAAATTCAAATCGCGTCTTCGATGATGACTTCTGAGAAAGTGGGTGGGCTATAATTTCTGAGAAAAGATAAGGAGTCATGGCGCGCGACAGGATTTAACACATTTTGGCATCCACGTGCACGCGCTTCATGCCGTGTGTTTAAATTTGTATCGTGGGATCGATACAGCGCACCTGCAATGAAGTAAACATAGAGCGATAATTATTCGGGAAAGAGTTCCGAGTATTTTAATGATTGAGAACAGGGCGTCGTCTCAAGCATCCTTCTCGAGTGGATGTAAGTCGAGCGTCGTGGAAGTGTGTAAGGGCAAAAGAATTCGTACATAGGCCCGCGCCAGTCTTAGGACCCACATATTGCCTATCCGAAAACTCTATTGACATTTGCCAAGACCCTGCCTCTAAGAAGTACCCTCAAGAAAACGCAATGCCCTGAAGCAATAAATTAGGCGTTGCGTTCACGCAAGCAACTAAGCGATAATTATTCGGGGAAGAGTTCCGAGTATTTTCACGATCGAGAACAGGGCGACGTCCAAGCATCCTTCACAAGGGGCTGTAAGTCGAGCGTCGTGGGAGTGTGTAAGGGCAAAAAAATTCGTACATAGACCCGCGCTAGTGTCAGGACCACCCATATTGCTTATCCGGAAACGCGATTGACATTCGCTACGACCATGCCTCTAAGAATTAATATATGGATATGAATATGTACGAAAGAATATTATAAATGATACGTTACAGGTATTGATGTGAAAGTCATACATTTATTATTAAAACATATATACATGTACTACAGTGGTACGTGGTTTACATCACGCAGCATGGATTGTAATACTAACACTAGCAATTCACAATCAATCAACCAATGCTGTTCGAAGTACTCGCCTTCGGAAATTAATTTCACAGAATTTGTTGGTACGGAAGCGGTACGTAGAACTTCTATAAAGATGGCATATTTACTGCTTACAGAGTACATATTCTCAGTTAGCCAGGTGAACATATGTTCAATGCAATGTTTATGCGAGAATAGTTTACGCATCGTGGCTTCAGTCATATATATGACAACGCGATTATCAGCGATTTTAGTAAGTTGATCATCATGCATACGCGTGAAGTCTAGTCGCAAATGGTCAATTACGATGTGCGTAATCGTTGGAGTATGTTAGCCTCGTTTTGTAGCAGGAGTTTCCACGTCGACATTGAAAAGCTCAACTCGTTGCCTTTATCGTCGGCTATGGAGATCTCGACGTTGCACGAAACCATGCCAAAGCGAATTCCAATAGTTAGACGTTTATAAGCTGTTGCGGTTAGTGGGTAATCACGTCCCAGGATCCGTACGACTGATGGTTTAGGTGTTTTTGACGTTGCGGATATAGAACTGTAAGATACAGATACATGAAATTAATGCTTCGTTCGTTTGCGTTTACAGTGAAAGAAGTATGTCAGAGAAGCACATGAAAGAAGTAAGTGAACGAAGTAAGTGTAAAGTGTATATTAACGGGTACGTACCTCATATTGGACTGTTGATGATGTTGTTGTTGGCGTTTATTTGGATTCGCAGGATGAATCGTTTAAGCTGCGTTTGTACATTTTGATATGCACTACGTATGATTCTCATCGGCGGAAAAATGATGCGAATGATGCTTGTTAGCGCTCGAGCGTACGTGGTGTAATGAAGTCCGTAGGACTGACCCACGTCATTTTATACTGATTCACGCACACGTACACGTCAACGTGTGAAAGTATATTACATCAGTGATGGTCAAGGCGTGTATGTATACCGCACATGGGTTACAGGATACGCGGCAAATTCAAATAGCGTGCACGACAAATTCGAGGATCACGCATGCCACAGAAGAGTCAGAGACGATTTACGGTGCGAACCATAAATGTGTGAATCATAAAAGTATACTATAAGCTGGAATATTTAGTTTCATATTATAAAATCATCGAAGAAGAAGAAGGATGCGAAGAAACTATGACGCGGGCACCCCCACCAAACCTTAAGACTACCCTACTTGAAAACTATCCCTACCCTGCAACGAAATGTATATAAGGGTGTTGACCGCCGCCGCATGGGCCAGTGCCGTTATCACAAGCATTTTTACAAAAAAAAAACATGGACGCCTTTGAGTTAATTCGAACGCCGGTAACGCGAGGCATGAATGCCTTTGAGATGCAACGATGCATCGGAAGTATGGTTTGTGTTAATTGAATTGGTGCGCGTATTCCATTCGATGATAGTAGGTAGAGTATGAGAGTTCTGGACCAAATGTGGGCGAGGGGTGAGGCGGGGCGGGGGATACCGTGGGCGCGGGGCGAGGCGTGGAGGGGGTACCGCGCTCTCGGGCGCAATGAGCGAGGGGCGAGGCGGGGAGGGGTGTACCGAGTTCGTGGGTGAGGGGAATGACGTCACAGGGGCTGGGAATTTGAAGATAGCGTCTCGCGAAAGAATGCAACGTCGCGCTCGTATAAACATCCGCCAACGAAACCGTAGAGCGATAAATATTCGGATATCGTATCTAATATTTTTTTAAAGTTTGGGGCCGCCGTCTTATCACCAACGCTGTAATTCGATACACGTGGTAACGCATGTCAGGACCACCCATACTGCCTATCCTAAAACACAATTGTTCGCGCTCATATAAACATCCGCCAACGAAAACATGCGCCAACGAAAAGGTAGAGCGATAATTATTCGAGTATCGCCCAACGTATTTTGATGATCGAGAGACCACCGTGACGGGTGTAAACACCCTTATCACGAGCGCGCGAATTCGATACGCCTCGTAACGCATCGAGCCAGCGCGGCATCACGTCACCTGATGGAGTTGTTGAGGGTGAGAGAGAAAGAACGCGAGAGCGAAGAAAAGAATTCGGAGCGATAACGACTGAATCTCGGCTAGGGTAGATGGTTAGATATTCAATCACAGCCGCGCAGTTGTTCGGTAAAGATCTTCGCGACAACACTTGTCAGGCATCATTCTTCCCCTGGGTTTTCGATATCCGGGTCATAATCGCATCACGTGGAAGAGTCGCATCAACCACTCGTGCCTTTTAATTGAATATTGAAGTAGAAGAAAAGAGAAGTAAACATGAAGGTATTCATGAACGCGTTCAATGTTCTTTACCAAATGGCAGCGCTTTTACAAACCATTGTGGAATACAGGGACTGGATGGATCAGTGCGACGCGTGCATGCGACTCATCGTCGAGTATCAGTGCGGCGAAGGAGTGTCGGTGACATCGAAGTAGCGTCTGGTGTCGCTGATCGTGCGAATAAAGACATTACGTACGATCGTGCGGGCACGGTTTTTGCGAGTAGGGCTCGGGGTGTCGGCTCGATCGACGACACCTAAAGTCGTATGGGAAGACGTGGAAACCGCGATTCGGAATCGTATTTCGACTGGTGCGGTCATCAACGTGGATTACATCGATCTGCGTCGATTTTTGGAGGGTGCCCGACCAATGGTGCTCTCGCGGGTCACGGACGCTATCAGGGAACATTCCGGTGTGTCCGTGAGTATTCACCGTATGGTCCTGAACGCGGAGTTTATGTTGAACGAGAATATGGATATGAAAAGTTTCGGTACGCGAAATCGCGTACTGTTCAGGACATCGAACGTGCGCGAGTGGTATTCGAAGTGCGTGATCGCTCCCACGTTAGTGGCGATCGAGAAGTTCCAAGATCGCGATAGTGGATGGGCTCTGAGAGCTGTGCTAAACCTCCTAATAAACATTAATAAACATAACCCTCTTCGCGCCGGTTGCGACGTACCACTTCCGCGCGCCGTCGTCCTGAAAAAAGCGGTGGTGAACTTAAAGAATAGCGACAATGCGTGCTTCTTGTGGGTGGTCGTCACCAGTTTGTACCCTGCTGCTACGCATGGGGATAGGGTCGCGGCGTACCCTCATTACTCGACGGTAATTCGCACGGACGATATGACTCTTCCCGTGACGTTGGCTCAGTTGGCGAAGTTCGACAGGTTGAACGACCTGTCGGTGAACGTGCACGCGTGGTCCGACGGAAGCTGCGCGCCTCTGAGTTTGACCAAGGACAAGCGAGAGAGACACGCGAATCTGCTACTGGTGCAGGATTCCACGGAGCCACAACGATACCATTTCGCGTGCATTCGAAGCATGTCGAGGCTGATTTCGAAGCACCTCGGTAACCATAATGGACAAGTATTCGTTTGCGAAAGGTGATTCAAATACGGAATATTTCGATCGATGTATTATTTATTCTTATGTTTATTATTGATCTTGTTATCGTTGTAGATGCCTGAGTTACTTCTACTCGTCCGAGCAATTGACGAAACACACCGTGGACTGTCAACGCATGAACGAGTGTGCCATCGAATTGCCCTCCGCGAAGGAAAGATGGTTGCAGTTCCAGAATTTCAAGAACAAGGAACGAGCGCCATTCATCGCGTACGCGGACTTCGAGTGCATACTGGAGGATGTCGAGGATGCGGAGCGGAGTCGCACGTACACGTACCAGCCGCACAGAGCGTACAGCGTAGGATACTACATTCATTGTTCCACCGACGCGTCTCTGTGTCGTTATCGCGCGTATCGTCACGAAACCGAGTGCGTGAAATGGTTCGTGCAGGAACTTCGAGACTTTGCTGACACTGCGTATTCGTGGTTACGGAACGCGAAACCATTGAACTCGTTGACGAGTGGCGTAGTTTTAACGACGCGATCGTGTGTCACGTGTGCGGGTAACCTTTCGTTAACGCGGACAAAAAAGTGCGCGACCATTGCCACTCGACGGGCGAGTACGGAGGCGCGGCTCACGTGACTTGCAACTTGCAGTTTCAACGATCGTACGCGATACCGGTCGTATTTCATAATATGTCCGGATACGATGCGCATTTCGTGATGAAGGAGTTGGCATCCGCGTTCGAAGGATAGATCGACTTGCTGCCGGTGACGAAGGAGCGGTACAAATCGTTCACCAAGCATGTAAAGGGAATTGACGCCGAGAACAACGATTGGCAGAGGGGGTTGAAGTTTCGTTTCATCGATTCGCTGAAGTTCTTGGCTGCGAGTCTGGAAAAATTCGCTTCGGACCTTGGCAGAGAACGATTTGCGATTCTACGACGCGAGTTCCAACACCTGCCCGATCATCGTTTCAATCTCCTGACCAGGAAGGGCGTCTTCCCGTACGACTACGTGACGTCATACGCCAAGCTGAACGACGGGTGTTTACCGTCCCGCGAAGTGTTCTATAACCGGCTGAACTATAGCCCCGCGTCGGAGGCCGATTACGCGCACGCCGCGAACGTGTGGAACTCTTTCCGCGTACAGACATTGGGCGAGTACAGCGATTTGTATTTAAAAACGGACGTATTGTTACTCGCCGACGTATTCGAAAGTTTCCGCACCGACTGTATCCCGAGTTATGACTTGGATCCTGCGCATTATTTCACACTTCCAAGCTTCACGTGGGACGCGATGCTGAAGTACACGTGCGCACGGTTAGAGCTTCTGACGGACGTGGACATGTTACTGTTCGTGGAGCGTGGCATACGCGGTGGTCTGAGTCAGTGCTCACACAGATACGCGAACGCCAACAACAAACACCTGCCTGCAGGGAGGTACGACAAGTCGAAGGCGTCGACGTATCTGATGTACTTCGACGTCAACAACTTGTACGGTTGGATGATGTCGCAGACTATGCCGCAAGGAGAGTTTCGATGGCTGTACGATGCGACAGTGGCAGCGCTAGACGTGTCATCCCTGCCCGACGACGAGGACTCCGAGGGATAGCTGTTGGAGGTGGACATCGAATACCCCGAAGAGATTCATGACGCGTACGCCGACCTACCGTTCTGCCCGGTGCGCGAGCACGCGCCACACGGTAAACAGACCAAGCTGCTTGCCACGCTCGACGATAAGGAGCGATACGTCATCCACTATCGCTACCTGAAACAGTGCGTGCGACACGGTTTACGCGTGGCGCGAATTCATCGGGTATTGCGATTCGATCAATCGCCTTGGTTGCACGACTACATTCAATTGAACACCGATTTGAGGACGCGAGCCACGAGTGAATTTCAGAAGACTCTATATAAATTAATGAACAACGCGGTGTACGGGAAAACAATGAAGAATGTGCGGAATCGCGTAGACGTGCGACTGGTGACGCGGTGGGACGGTCGTTACGGCGCGGAAGCGCTGATCGCGAAGCCGAACTTTCACAGTCGTACGATTTTCTCCGAGGAGTTGGTTGTGATCGAAATGCGAAAACTCATAGCGAAGTTGGACAAGCCGATATACGTGGGGATGAGTGTATTGGACGTATCGAAAGAATGCCTGTACGAGTTCCATTATGCGTATATGCGTGCGAAGTTCGGTGTAAGGTGTAAGGTCCTGTACACCGACACCGACAGTTTAATGTATAGCGTGGAATGCGATGATGTATACGAAACGATGAAGCGCGACGTCGACCGATTCGACACGAATGATTACACGGTGGACAATCCGTACGGTATGCCCCGCGTAAACAAAAAGGTGCCAGGACTCATGAAAGATGAGAACAACGACGCCTTGATGACCGAGTTCGTTGGATTGAGATCTAAGATGTACGCGACTAAAAGGTTTAACGCTGCAGTGGTGTCTACGAGCGAGACTAAAAAAGTGAAGTGTGTGCGGAGACACGTGGTAGCGAACGATATACAATTCGACGATTACGCTCGTTGCTTGCACGATCTCGCCGAGAAAGCGGTTCGGCAGTACAACATTCGATCAAACCGGCCCAATGTGTGTTCCGTGAGTGGGGAAATGAACGCTCTCAGTCCGTTCGACGATAAGCGGTGTATTTTAGCCGATCGGATCAGCACCCTTCCGTGGGGACATTATCCAATCCCCCAGCTCAAGACCCACGAACGCATCGAGCTTGAGCCCGACGAGTCCCTCGAGAATCCCGTTGTATAGTATGTTTGTGTGAGTGTCTGTTTGCATATACATATGTATATACGTTGCGTTGTAAGCGTTTCTTTCTTTTGTTCATACCATTTATCTATTTACGAATATCTGATATGTGTATAGCGTAGATTGGATAAAATTTGTATTTTATACGTGTTAGTATATATGTTTCGTGTACATACTGTAAATAGTTTTATTATCTAGCTGTAAGATTTTAATCACCGTGTCTCCATCTAGCGTGTCATGCGAAGCTCATGTGCTTCTCTCTCCCCACTCTTAACCAATCGTCGCGGTTCTTCGCGAGAACCGCGCTCTCGTTAGTCGGTTCAAAACTCACCTGCTTGAAACTCTTAATTACTTTACTGTTCCATCAAAGCGAGAGAGAGAGAGACACCGAGAAACGAGAATACGAACTCGTTTACCACATCGCAAACACTTTTTTCACCATTCTCGTGTGATAAGTTTATTAATCCGCAATTATACCATAACGGGAGACTCTTTATAAACTGAACTGCAAATTACAACTACTTAATCTTACTTACGCCTACTTAATTCTAGTTAAGCCTAAAAATCCTAAGTCTACCTTATACCTACTTAAATCTAAATACGCTAAGGAATTAAACTCGAATTCTGGAATCAAACAATATATGTATATATTTTTTCCTTATTTCATTAAAAGTAATTGTACGCATATATACGAGAAGAAGGAGAATAGTTGAATAAACGGACAATGTATATATTTATATGTATTTATTTATTTCAGTAACATAGAGCGCGTTTATGATCGCGAGTCATAGAATATCCTTGTCGCGTATCCACGAGTTCCGCGACGAATCGAATCCGAGACACTTAACGTACACCTGATTTCCTTTGCGACGAATAATCTTCTCGACCAGATAGACGTCCGGATTCGCGACCAAATGCAGTTCGTACTCGTAGAATCCACCCGAGATCTGTTCTCCCGCAGAATCGCGTAGAATGTACGTCACCGGGTACGTTCGTTGTACGGTTACGATTTCGAACACCTCCATCGATCAGTTCGGAGTGTATCCCTTCTCGAAGAGGGTCTTGAAATTGCTCACGCGTACCTTGTCACCGACGTTGAATTTCGCGCGTCGTCGAACACCTCTCGATGCGGAGGTTAGGGGCTCATTCGCGGCGAACGACAAACGCGTCGCGAGGGTCACGTCAACGGGTCGGGCGTTGATCGTTCGATGCTTGCGATGATTGTCGGTGCGTACGAGTGCAGGTAACAGGTCGAACCAGCGATAGGACGCGTTCAAGGAGAATTGTTTCCACATGAGGTTTTTCAGCGTGCGATTGAAACGTTCTACGATCGACGCTTTCATCACGCTGTACGTGGAGTAGTGGTTGATCCCGCGTCTCTTCGCGAATCGTTCGAACTCCGCGTTGTAAAATTCTTTGCCCATGTCGGTTTGTAAATTTCGCGGGCATCTGTCGCTCCGCCGCAACACGGTCGCGAACGCATCGGTCACGTCGCGTCCGCTTTTCGTTTTCACGGGTACGGCCCACGCGTACGTGCTGAACGCATCGATGATCGTTCGTACGTAGTGATATCCTCGATTTTGCTTCGCGTACGGACGCATCTCTACCAAGTCGGCCTGCCATACATCATCATAACCGCGAATCGCAACGCTACGCCGTGGGAAATTTCGTCTCGGGGGAGCGTGTAATTCGTTCACTAATTGTACTCGCTCCTTGCTCATACTTCACGGGTGGGCGGGGATTGCCGCGTCGTTCCAAGGGCGTTAGAAGTAATATGAGTTCCTCGAGCGTTCGTAAAATGCAATCGGTACGCGTCTTTCGCAAACGATCGTCTTCGTTCGACGATCTGCAGTCATAGCCACTATAGTCGGGGTCAGGATCAATAATCATCGTCGTCGTCGTCGTCGTCGATCCTCGCTCGCTTTTTGCTGATCCTTTCGTTTGTACAGATCCGTGATTGTTAACGCAGTCGGTGTCGGCGCCGACGTCGTGATCTCCTCGAGTCCATCTTTCAAGTGATCTAAGCGTCGTTCCATTGCGTTATTTGAATCGTCCTCTAGTCGAGACAATTTCGCCTCAACGATATCCGACATCGTTCGCTGTACTCGCGTCTCGAGTTGAGATCGTTGATGCTCGGCGTCCAGTCGCGCGTTCGCGATAGCCGTTTCGATTTTCCGAGTAAAGCGTTCGTCCACCGCGGCCAATAGTCTAGTCATTGTCATCGCCGTTTCGTTGTTGTTGTTGTTGTTATTGCGTAACGAGGTACAAAACTTGTTCACCGACATGACGATGCGTGCATGCGAACACTACTGACGAGACGATCACCGGATCGTTCGATTTAAGATATATATTTGTACTCGCGAAGTTCTTACACGATCGATGCGATTTCGTTATCGTGACCCGTGTGACCTGCCATGCGGGATGCCACGAGCAACCCAAGTCTATCGACCAATTCGTTCGAATCGTCCCAGTGCACGTAATCGATCGCTTTATCGGTGACCGTCATCGATTCGTCGATGGGTAATCCTAGACCATGTCGCGTGCCGCGCCCGCCGCTGCCGCCGCCCCTACCATTGCCCCTAACGCGTCTGATACCCGATGTCCGCACCCCGCCGATCACCGCGGATATGATTTTCTTATACTTGTACCCCCTGTTGCCCAGCGAATGGTTTCGCTTATGTGCGTTCGTCGACAACAAAATACGTTGGTATGAGCGGAGATCCGTGTCCGTGCACGTCAGATCGTTGGACATTTGCATGAAAAGCAATTCGTGCCAACCCCGAGTCCCCGGGTATCGCGTTCCGTTCACGCGAATGTCATCGGCGTCACCGCCAATGGTGAGCACAGAATCGCCGATCATTAGGTCGTCGTCGGGACCCAAATATACGCCTTACACGTTGTCGATTCGTTTCTTGGTATCGGTGAAGAATAGTCGCAGGTATTCTCGCGATAAGGGTCCTTTGGCATTCCGTATATACACTTCGATATCATCGACGGGGCTGCGCAGCGTATCCAAATCGTGAACCTTTGTTGGCGACTCATCATCCCGAATTTTTTCACCGTCGTCGACATTATCAACAACATCGCTGTTGTCGTTATCGTCGTTGCCGTTGCCGTCGTCGTGCCTGTCGCCGTCGCCGTCGCCGTCGCCGTCGCCGTCGCCGTCGCCGTCGCCGTCGCCGTCGCCGTCGCCGTCGCCGTCGCCGTCGCCGTTGCCGTTGCCGTTGCCGTTGCCGTTGCCGTTGCCGTTGCCGTTGCCGTTGCCGTTGCCGTTGCCGTTGGAATCTGGATGGTTATTCGAAAGTTCCTTGGATGTATCCGCAGTGGCGGTTTGGAGTCTCTTCAAAATTTGTTGTTGTTGTTGTTGTTGATCATATTCGTGTTTCCTATTCACAGACTGCGATCGAGGCGTTGAACGCGTTTTCAACGCGGACCCGTTCTCGATCAATCTTTTCAGCGGTTCGACGATGGGACGCGTGCTCGCCTCCACAGCAGCTTCCGTAGCCATTTTACCAATTTTCAAGGCTAAGCACTTTTTACGTATAACGTCGCTGACTTTGGCAATTTCGACCTTTGCATTCACCTTTGCGTCCACACCCTGGCGTTTCGTATCTTTTTGGTGTTTCGCCCCTTTTTGTAGATGACGTCGACGATGTTTACGTGTATGCTTCGCGTCGGCGTTGCTCGAGGTTATCGTAGTCATCGGTGTCGTCGTGGATTCGTTATACATATCGTGTTGATCGTTGAACGACTTGCGGTTTACTGAGGTCCGCGAGCTACGACGAACTCGTTAAAACCTCTCCGATATCGACCTTCGTACATGGAACTATCCTTATCGATCACCACGAAATCGTATCGTCAACGCCAACATCTCGCGCACAATTTGTTGAACGACTGGAACGTCCTGTCTGTGTTCACGTGATCGTTGTACACGCGACGAAAGTTCGTGCCGTCTTGTTTGAACAGCACGAGAAAATTCGCTTTGTCCCTGATCAAATGTTTAGGTATTCTAGCGTACGACTGACACAAATAAAAGCAATCCACGTTGGCGTGACGGCCCATGTAGAAGTATTAGCGTATCGCGTTCTGTTCGTCGCACGCCACGTCGTCGAACACGAAGATCGAATCGGGCCGAGCGTCTCTCGTTGGAACGATCTCAGCGTTGTCCGAGTAGGGAAAGTATTCGATTCTGTCGACGAGCGACAACACCTGCTCGAGATATCGATACTTTGGCTGGTGCAACGATTTCGAGTACACGTACACGTTCTTGAAGCGCTAACCGTACGGACTCTCTGGCATGCGTAGAAGCACGTTCGTTTTTCCGCACCCGGACGGACTGCAAATCACGCATCGCACGCTGTTCGGCAACAACGGACCGTGTCTGTTCGATCGACTCGCATCCCTATCATCCTCGAGCATTCTGTTCACGGTCACGCCAATAATGTCCAACTGTTTCGCGAATCGCATGTTCACGCGCACGTCTATGACGAGGGACGACTATTTATATTCGTGGCACGTGCCGCGCAGGTCGCTATCATTGTGATCGGTGTAGCGCGCGTACGCGTTTATTATTATTGTAGTAACTTTCGTGGTTATTCTAACATAGGTGTATGGTCGCATCAACGACCGCGGCGTCTCGCGACGTATGGAAGGGGAACCTGAAGAAGAAGAAGAAGAAGAAGAAGACTGGATCGGGTCTCGTGAACGGTATCATAAACCTCTTACCGTTCGAACTACACGTTCCGGGTTATCAGTTCTGCGGACGGGGAACGCGTTTGCTAAAGCGATTCTCTCGTGGCGACGAAGGTGTGAATCCCCTGGACGCCGCGTGCCGCGACCACGATATCGCGTACTCTCGTCGAAAGGATTTGGAGGGACGACACGAGGCGGATCGTGCGTTAGCCGAACGAGCGCGAGAACGCGTGTTCGCGAACGACGCGACCTTTGGCGAAAAAGCCGCAGCGACTGGAGTGTGGGCAACGATGAAGGCTAAAACTAAACTCGGCATGGGTATGAGAAGGACGAAACGTAAACAGAGAAAGTCTGGAAAGAAACATCCGCAACGACGATATCGCAATCTACGAGTGGCGAAACGCGGGGGCTTTCTTCAATTTCTTCCGTTCGTGCTGCCCGCTTTATCGGCTATCGGGGCATTGGCCGGTGGAGCGGCTGGTATAGCCAAAGCGGTCAACGATTCGAAGGCCTCTCGAAAACAGCTGGAAGAAACTTTGCGTCATCATCGGGGGATGGAAGGGCGAGGAATGCATCTGACACCGTACAAGCGAGGCGCGGGTTTGAATCTTAGACGTCGACGCCAACGACGACTGCGATCAAAGAAAAAAAAAGGTCGATCGAGTAGGCGCGTGGCGACGGTGGCGGCGATAACGCATCAACCTATGACGAACCTGCAACTAGAGCGCGAGTGCGCCAGCGTACCGTTCCTTCGAGGGGTGTTTATGCGCGACACGCTTACCATGCGCGTACGAACCAACGAATGCGGCATCGCGAATCTGGACGAGAACCGAGGCGCCGGTACGCACTGGGTAGCGTACGCGAAACGTGGGCCGCGAGTACAATACTTTGATAGTTTTGGGAATCTGTGACTGCCCGCGGAATTGATCTACTATTCCGGACGCGGTACAACGATCACGTACAATCACAATCGTTTTCAACGTTTCGACGAGATGGATTGCGGTCGCTTATGCATGCAATTTTTACAGCAAAATTCTATGGAATTATGGCCTATATACTAATACTAATACTAATAATGATGTATACTAAGATTATGCTACAATGTATCCATGCGTAATGGCAATCCACATCTTCTATAATAAAGACTCGTAATATCAATAAATTGTCGAGTATTTGTACGCGCGCGCCACTTCCTCTCTCTCCGTCTCGCGAGTGTAATCTATGATATGTCGTTCACGCTCACGTTAACCAGCCGCAGCAGCGTGCTCACGGTAAACTATTTCCCGCCTATAGATTTGAGCGACGCTCAATACGAATTAGCACTCGCGGACTTGGAGACGTTTCACACGATTCCGAACATCGACTCGAGCAACGATAAATTCTATTTCGTCGTGAACTATGAGACCGACAACGACTCCACCGTTGTCGCCGCTTATGAATGCATTACGATCCCCCACGGCTCCTATGAATTAGACGCTATCGCCAAGTATCTGAAGCAACGATTACTCGATCGATATCCTCGAAGATTCCATAACAACGAGAACGGCGATGACGACAAGTACCCTATAATGCTACGGGCTAACAACAATATCATGAAAAGCGAGCTACACTGCTCGTTCTTTGTAGACTTTACGAAACCAGACAACGTGGGCTCGCTGCTAGAATTTTCCCCGAATCGCGTCTTGTTGCCGAGAATCTGGAACGAGTCAGACGTACCCGTGAGTATTAGAAACGTTAACGTGATCAGAGTAACGTGCAACGTTACTACCGGCGCGTACAGTAACGATAAACCGGTACACACGATCCATGAATTTTCGCCTTGCCGGCCGCCGGGATATAAGATATCGGAAACTCCGCAACACGTCATTTACCTGCCGATCGTCGCACGAGTAATACGCTATCTAACGTTGTGCATCGTCGAGCAATACGATCGTCCTATAGATTTCCGTGGGGAAGAAATAACTATTCGTTTGCACGTTCAACGACGTTCGCGCGATAGGTAGCGTGACCGCACGTGTACGCGCGTGTGCGTAGTATGTTAGTGTTAGATCACACGTACGAATCATCAATCGTCGCTGCCGCTGCTACTCCTGCCGTCTCTGTCTCGCGTCATCGGCGCAACCCTTCATCGGAAAGCGAAAGTGGAAGTAGAATAAAGACGGGTGGAACGATAAGGAGAGGACCGGTAAGAAGCATCAGAAAGCCGTTAACTCGTCGAAACGCGCGTTTTTTACGATCGCTAGGATTCGTCGTCGCCTATTAGACAAGCGGAGAGAGCGACGCGATGTCTACTATTCTGGACGTGGCGAATACGCCAACCTTCGACAATCGTATCACGAAGATCGAGTACCACACGTATAATCCGCACGCCAACACGACGTTCGACAATAACGATGAGATAAGAATCCCCATACAGCAGCAAGATCTGTACACGCTCCCGTGCGAAAGTTTTCTCTACGTCGAAGATCGTGGCACGTTGACGGCGCAGGATGCGAAAAGCCCGGCAACGTCCGCGACCGCGGTTCTCGACAACAATTGCGTAGCGTTCATGTTCGATGAGATTCGATACGAATTGAACGGTATCGAGATCGATCAATGCCGAAATCCCGGGATCACTACCACGTTGAAAAATTACGTTTCATTGTCGGTCGGCAGAAGCAAAGCGCTCGCGAATGCCGGTTGGAATCATACCATCGACTACGATAAAGATATTTTTCTTTCGGGCTCTTTCAATATCTGCGTACCCACGAGCATGTTATTAGGATTCTGCGAGGATTGCAAACAAATCGTGATGAACGCGCGGCACGAGCTGATTCTTATTAGATCGCGAGTCGATACGAACGCGATGCACTGTGCGTCCGCCACTGCGAGACCGAAACTGGAGATATGCAAGGTTCAGTGGCGTATGCCCCACGTCGTTCTGGACGATGCGAATAAACTATCGATGCTGCGTATCCTGGAAAGCGGTCGGCCGATCGCGATGAGTTTCCGATCGTGGGCCATGAACGAGTACCCGTTACTGCAAGCGACAACGAAGCACACGTGGACCGTGAAAACTACGTCGCAAATGGCGACACCTCGACAGGTGATACTCGCCATACAAACTGATCGACAGGGCCGCTCCGATAGATCCTCGAGCAGCTTCGATCCGTGTAATCTCACAAACGTTCGATTGTACCTAAATTCCGAGGTGTATCCGTACGACGACTTGAACTTGGATTTCGATAAGTATAAATACGCGATCCTGTACGATATGTACGCGAAATTCCGTCGATCGTACTACGGTTACGGAGAACCGTTGCTGAACCCGATCGAATTCTTTCGATACGCGCCTATCGCAGTCATAGATTGTTCTAGGCAAAACGAGTCGTTGAAGAGCGCTACGGTGGACGTGCGAATATATTTCGAATGCAAAGAAAATTTTTCCGCTAATACTACCGCGTACTGTTTCGTGATATACGATTGCATAATCGAATACAACCCTTTAACCAACGTGGTACGCAAACTAATATAGTTTGCGTACGTAAAACGCTTACTACTACTACTAATACGACTACTACGACTGCGAATACTATTACTGTTTTAAAGCGATGATGTCGATGTCAAAGTCCTCAGTTACTGTTTCGCTACCGACGCTACTACTTATCCGAGTAACGATGTTCGCCGTTGTTGACATGCAAGGTTTCAAAACCGAACGTGACTTCTTCGTGAAAGAGATCGCGATTCGCACAAACAGCAACAACGACTGCAGCAATAACGATGAAACACCGACGATAAGCCACTGGATCTTCGAACCGCCATACTTCTGGAATCACCTGAATTCGTTCGAGAAATGTCAAGCGTCCTGGTTCGCGAAGCATCATCACGGGCTCCGCTGGTCGGATGGTTACGTTCCATACTGGAAACTTCCGGGACTACTCGCCAGCGCACTCGTGAACATCGACTTCGCCATCGTGAAAGGTGCGGAAAAGAAAACCTGGATGTTGTCGCTACTACCGGACATAATCGTCTTGGATATCTGCGATATGTACAAGCTGTAGGGAAAAAGGATCAACAATATTCGAACCGTTGAGGACGACGGCGGCTACGACGTTGACGATGATTATTGCGGGATCACGCCTAACACCGTGGACGACTACGATGATACCGATGTTCCTAACCTGAAGTCTATGTCTTCAACGAATGCTCCACGATGCGCGTTTCACGACAACGATGACGTTTGCGCGCTAGAGAACGTCCATAAGATATGGAATTATATACGTAGCGTCGCCTAATGTAAGTCCTATACACGCATTGCATCTCCTTTACGCGTCATATGTAAAGAAACGAATATGTATGAATTATTTTTTTTGTTTCTATATAGCGATGAGAACCATAGCGACGACGAGCACAACGGCGAAGATGTGTACAACGGCGGCGACAGTGGCGGTGAGCGCACAGACGACGACGTTAACTGATTCATCACCCGCGAGCAAGAATACCCCTCCCATATGAACGTCATTTTACGCAAATACTGTTTCTATAATTTAAGTATGCATGCATGGATGTACATTACTAATTACACGCTGTTTTGAATAAATATATATATATTTATTTAAAAAATTGTTGAATCTTTATAATATGTTTAAAAATTATTTTAAAAAAGAAAAAAATTCGATGTGATGTTACGTCCTGCAACACACACAGAAAACACCAAATTATTATTATTATTATATAAAACGTTGGCATTAGCACGCGAAACACCAAACAATTAAAATTCACTTATACTCACTCTTCGAATAATCGCCTCAGCCCCCACAACACTCCTTCGAACGCCAAAAATTCAACGTCTAGCGTATCCTCCCGCCACATACGTCGGGCTAACTGAATTTTTTCCCTCAACTCGCTGCAGATACGCCTGTCGGGTATTGGCGATGCTGAAACAAACCCATGACTCGATTAAAATATCGTCGAATACTGTACGCGCACCAATACGATATACACAAAACATCACTTACGAGTAACTGAATTATGATGTCCCGATCACCGTCACGCGCATGGGCCTCGATGTCAGCTCGACGCTGAATGAAACAAACGTGTGAAATGATTAAATCATCATCGATTGGTGAACGCGCATTAGAATAATTTTTCCGAAACATCACTTACGAGGCGCTCGACCGTCTCGAGATATTCGACGCTACATTGCCACATTTCGATCTCTCGTTTGTGCTGTAACAAACTCGCGATTCTATTAAAACACTGTTAAATGGTGTACGCGCACTAATATAATTTTTTCGAAACATCACTTACGAGATATCGAATGCAATCCCTTCGCTCCACGCGACACGCCCTAACCAGATTATCGAACGATTGCTGAAACAAACGTATAACTTTGTTGGAAGGCTATCCAATTGAATGAACATGCCAATTCAATTTACACAAAAAAAAACAATACTTACGATTTTTCGCACCAACTGATCTCGCTCGTCGTGCCACGCACGTTCGATTTCACCATGTCGTTGCTGTAACAAACGCACAAATTCATTAGAATATCGCCAAATGGAATACGCGTACCAATTCAATTTACACAAAACTACACTTACGATACACCGCTGCATCTCAAATGCATTCAGGCCTTGCCCCTCTTCGGATAAATATACTTCAAACGCGTCCATAGTTTGTAGAAAAAAAATGCTGATGATAACTGCACTGACCCGTGCGGCAGTGGTCGACGTCCTTATACGTATTTCGATTCTCTAGCCCTGCGCGTTGCAGGGTAGGGGTAGTCGTGGAGTATGTGCGGTGGGCGTGTCCGTATCACAGTTTCTTCTTCGATGATTCGATATTAATTATTCCAGCTTATAGCGCACTTTTATGGTTTGCAGTTTTATGGTTCGCACCGCGAATCGTCTCCGACTCTTCTGCGACACGTGTGCACATTAAATTTGGCGCGTACGCTATTTGAATCTGCCGCGCATACCATTTGAATTTATCGCGCGCTATTCACATTTCATATTAATGTTTGTACCATAACACAACCATGATCACCACCATCATTGATACAATATACTCTTGCACATTGGTGTGTACGTGTGCATGAATCTGTATAAAAGCGACGTTGGTCAGTCTTGCAGACTTCATAACGTCACCTACGCTCGAATGCTAACAAGTATCGTTCGCGTCAATTTCTCCGTCGATCAGTATAATCGTATAGTGCATATCAAAATGTACAAACGCAGCTTCAACGATTCGTTCTGTGCATCCGCCAACGATGGCAGTTCCCCCAATAAACAACACCAACAATCCGATACGGGGTACGTACATATTACTATACACTTTTCACTTACTTCGTTCGCTTACTTCTTTCGCTGTAAACGAACAAATCAGTAATTCCGTGTACACGTTTCTTACAGTTCTGAATCCGCAACGCCAGAAAGATCGAAAACACCAAAACCATTAAACGTACGGATCCTGGGGCGCGATTACCCTTTAACCTCGACAGCCTATAAAAGGCTAACCATTGGAATTCGCATTGGCATGGGTTCGTGCCGTGTCGAGATCACCATAGTCGACAATAAAGGCGGCGAGTTGTGCTTTTCAATGTCAACGTGGAAGCTCCTGCTGCAAAATGGGGCTGACATACTTCAAAGATTACGCGACAACGCAACGTCGCCCCAAAACCACATCGTAATTGATCATTTGCGAATCAAATTCACGCGCATGCATAATGATCAACTCGTAAAAATCACCGATAATCGCGTTACCTTATACATGACGGAAGTCCCGATGCGTAAACTATTCGCGTATGAACATTGCATCGATCATATGTTCACCTGGTTGACCGAAAATATATACTCCGTAAGCAGTAAATATACCGCCTTCGTAGACGTTCTACGTAGCGCTACCGCACCAACAGATCATATAAAATTAATTGTCGGAAGCGACTACTTCGAACGGCATTCTTTGATCGATTGTGAATTGTTAGCGTTAGGAATGCAATCCATGTTGCGCAATATAAATTACGTACCACTATAGTACGCGTATATATACGTTTTAATAAATGAACGATTTTCACATTAATACCTGTAACGACTCATTTATAATATCCTATCCTACTAAAGGTAGATTCTCACGGTTAGAGTCTGACGGCGGCAGGCCACCGTCCGTCGAAACATTCTTCAATGGGTTTTGTATGGTGGCATTCACATTGTGCCGTCCGACGACCGTCCAGCAACCGACAAATGCTGACCATCAAATTCATTCACACTATCCGTCTAACTGGTGGCAGGCTACCGCCTGTCGTAAATTCTTCATTGTGTTCTGAGGGTCATATTGAAGACCCTCCGGTGACCGACAAATGACGGTCAGCATTCTCGGAGAGAATACTTTGCCGTGTAGGTGACCGTCAGGGCGAACGGCACTCTGCTCTAACCATCGCGCGTCCGTCGCCGAAAGTAATTATAAAGTTCGGTGAAATTTTATTACACTTTTTGATACAGTATGTAAAAGTCACACTCTGTTTTTGACTGCTTGTAACTCTATACCAGATCTTTTTTTATATACCTAATGTAAGTTTCTATTCGATGAATGGTCAGGTATATGCATGACATAACATTTTCCATTTACCATTTTTTAATTAATTAATTAAGACATACAGGGTACTCTAAAGTTAGATGGCGAAACTGTACTAACAAAAATAGAAAACAACTTATCACTCGTTTTAAGGACGTATATTCTGATTATGTAGCAAAACATGTAAATTATATTGTATTTATGCAAAATATTATTTTATTTGATGTATGTACTTATATTCTACAGTATGTCCAGTTTTTTCGTATGCGCATTATTACTTTTCTAATTATTGAAAAAGCGAAAATATGTTTCACATGAATTTTTTTTTATTTGATGGAGGAAACTTAATAGAATATTAGGATTGGCGTTTAAACTATTATTTACGGAGATTTCAATAAAAATGTAATTTTTTTAAATGGAACTGTATCTTTTTTCATTATTGCCACTTTATTATCAATTTCAAGATTTCGTAGATGTACACGTTAAGTAGAAGACACTAGACGGACTAGAAATTTGCCACCAATATTCATAAAGATATCCGGTAATTTATTGTTCAAACATACGCTTCACACACATCGTCGAACGCGTCTTGAAATGAATAATAAAAATATATAGTTCCATTTAAAAAAAATTACATTTATATTGAAATCTCCGTAAATAATAGCTTAAACGCAAATCCTAATATTCCATTAAGTTTCCTCCATCAAATCAAACAACTTTCATGTGAAACATTTTTTGCTTTTTCAATAGTTAGAAAAATAATAACATGTGTACGAACAAACCGGACATACTGTATAAGTAATTTGTATATTTTATCTGGAAATGTTGGAATATTTCGCAATGTGTCGAAGATAAAAAAGATCGTTTCTGTAAAGGTTGTTTAGTAGAAAGGAGAGTTGGGGGGGGGGGGCTTTTGCAGTGCAACATGTTTTTCTCTTCAGTTTTAACTTGTTCTGTTTGTTGATTCTGGTAAAGGTCCAGAATAAACTGCTATCGCGCGCACGCGAATGAAGGGGTAAATTTTTGTAGTAGGGGAGACTGGGGCAAGTTGATACAGGGGGCAGGTTGATACTGTCGTCGAGGTAACTCCGGTTTAGTGACTACTAACTCTTTATTGTTATTTCTAGTACAATTTATAAGTTTTACCGTGTTTGATCGTAACGACGTCGTGACCCTGCTGGTCTGAAGTTTAGGACTGCCCTATTCCTGTGTTTGGGCCCGGTATTTAACCTAGCTACTGAAGGGGTGGGAGGTAAGGTAGGCAAGCAGCCTAAGGAATTTGGAAAAAGGGGGTGTTTGGGAAAACTGATATCAGGAGGAGCCATCTTGGCAACATTAGGCATTTGGAAAAAAAAGGATGTTCGGGGAAACTGATATCAGGAGGAGCCATCTTGGCGACACTCGGAATTTGGGAAAAAGGGTCTGCTCGAGAAATCAGGATGTTGCTAATGGAATCGGTTGCCAAGATGGATAACCATTTTGGCGACGCTTGGAGTGTGTGTACCCTCGAATGGTCGAATTTCCGACTGGACCCATCTCGCTGGGTCCGAACTAGGGAAATCCATTCGTCTATCGAAAGGGAAAGGGAGGCCGACTGGCGAGTATTGCGATAATACAGACGAATTATCTCGACACTGTATATTTGTAGCTCCTTGTGTGCGAGATATGTGACGCTTGTTGTTCAATTCTTTACTACGATCCACCGTACGTCTATGTACCTTGACGGTTAACAATCGTTTTTTAACTGTTTTCATTTATATAGAGAAAAAGTAAATAGTTTTGATACATCCAAATTGATCGTCCAAATAACATTTCTTCATTCATTTTGTATGTATTTTCTCAAGTTTTCGCTTATTATATATTAAGGAGGAAGGATCAAACTATATTCTGGCATATGTGTTATTAGGTAATTAATTCAAATAAAAAATGAAAAAATTGAAAACTGAAAAACGTATCAACTTGCCCCGGTGTCCCCTACGTATACGCGTGTATTTTTTTATTCTTTTTCAATCATATCTATTGCTTTGACCCATTGTATAATAAGGATGGGATTTCCTAACCGCGATAGGCCGCGGCTGGCCGATTTTATGAGTTCTCGAGGACGAAATTAACCGACGATGCGCCATCAAAGACAGTGAAAAGCCTAGCCTTCTTTTATACTGTGTACATCTTGCTCTATTTATCTGACGCCGGTGGTTGGGTTCAGTAGCCGAAAGAAGGATTTCATACATACCTACTTCTTGAGATGTTCCAAGGGGTTTACTACCTATGTCTCGTTCATCGAATGCAGGAAACGGTGTTTCCAATGTGCGCTTCATAATTATATTAGAACAACAATTACTTTCATATTATTTTCTCCGCTTGACAGAATAAAGTGAAAAATATAAAATAGTTGAAAGAAGAAACCTTGTACTGTATGAATTCCTGGTATCGGTATATGTACCTATATACATACCTGACTCTTGAGGAGTATTCTTTCTTGCATTGGCATACGTTTATATTCATATTACGATATCATTTGTCGATTTTATCATTATTATCATTACGATTCCATATTACGATATCATTTGTCCAGACGAAATAAACAAGGTGTAACATAAGGCCATTTAATGTCGCATAGGGTTGTAAATTACATACCCAGGCCTCCAACGAGTCAAGTAAACAACAAAGGGTGGTCGTCTCGTCGAACCCTATTTCACCGTGACAGGGACACAAGTCAGCCTGTTCAGTTTTTACCTAAATACTATGCCACATATGGAAAGATGCCACTAATATAGCAATTAAAAAGTATTATCCATCATCAATATGCCTCGCGTTCAGACATAGGAAGAAAAGGGGTACCTAGTAGTCCGCTGACTGCGCGTGGTCTCGCCTGCGTTTTCCTTCCTTCAAATTAAAGACGGATCCCTTATCTCTCGAATATATACACGCGTTCAAATATCAAAACAAAAGCACGCGCGACGTATTGGAAACTTCGCGTCTGCAAGGAATGCAGGTCCGATTGGTCATAATATAATCGCCCCAATTGTTATATTGGTGGCATTTTTCTCATATCGGGCATATTTAGGTAAAAACTGAACAGGCGGACTTGTGTACCACACCAGGTTCCCGAAAAATAACAAGTTGAGCGGCCACAGCGTCTCGCGAGGGTTGCGGTTTATGATCACACTGTCCCACGAGTCGGGTGCGGCGATTAACAATAGTACCTACGTGCGGGTCTGATGCCATCGTACGTACTACCCACCCATAGAGCAATATACGGATTAACTCAGGACGAAGAATGCCTAAAATTCTTAAAGATGCCATCACGTTCTTGATTGCCCTTTAGACATACTGACGAACAGATGTTGTCGAAACGTTCTTGGGAAAACAGGTATGAAATAACCGATCGTAAACAACGAATGAATTTTCGATTTGCTGTGAGTCCGCTTTTGTTCCGGCACACAGTGGGCCTCAGTCCCAAGAAATTGAGAAAAATTCCACATGTCACTTTTCCCTATCAAAATGCCGAATCTTCTTAAGCTACTTTATAATTTCGCAGGAATGAATTAACACTGTGTGGACAGTATTTGGTATATAGGATAACATGGATACAGGTTTACATATATTTCAGCACTTTCCATGGTATATTTGTTAAATTCTTTTAGTTTTATTGGAATTATTGACATTAATTATTGACGAATTGACCTTGGTTTGTTTTAAATAACGTCAAACCATCGTATGAATTGTATGCTAACACTTTCTATGTGAACTTCCTTAATAATATGTGTTGTTGAATTTTTCCCCTATTTCTTGGGATTCTGTCCCACTGTGGCGAGGATCGTAGCTCGTTTGCGGCCAAATTCCTTCTGGAGGAGTCAAGCAATTGGCCGCCGCGGCGGCCAAAAAAACGACAGATACTGTCTCCTTAAAATGCTGTATATTTCGCTGAATATAAAAAAATTAACAACGAAATTCAAAATTCGGGTTGGACAGATCGATAGAGATTTTAATTATAAAGAATTTAAAAAAAAGTTGTCAAATTTATTGAAAAATTACGATCTGTAGACTGATTTGAAAAAAAATTCATCATCTATCATTGTGCGCAGCACAGTGGATCAAAGTGACGAAGTTTGTTTCAAAATCAAAGAACATTTGATAGAAATGAGATAGAGCGATGATTTTTTTTTTAAATTAAAGCTAAAAGATTGCAGAATAAGGGAAAATTAATGAAATTATGGTACGAACATTTTTTACCTTTGAAAATCTGTGTTAAACTTGAAATTTTACAACAAAATTATGTTTTATCCAATACCATGTTCGATTAGAATTTTTTCATGACATGTTGTACATCATTTCCTATAGATTTTGTCGCGCTGATTTCAAATCCGTTCGCAAAATTTGTCTACTACCTCAGGATTCTGAAAAAAAATCGATTTTTGTGAAAGAAACTAATGAAATCATAATTTTTTCGTTGAAATGATTTGATAACCCACTAGTTTGAAGGTATATTGTATTTTCATATATGGAACACAATCAAAATAAGAATTTTTAATGTTTAATATAAAATATTGAATGTTTTACATCTCGTGATCACTTGACGTATCGCTATCATTGTCGCTGTCATTTGCACATGAATTAAGGTAAGTATTTAATCTTTTTACCTTACTTCTCATCAACGAATTTTTTAATTTCTAGTGATACATTATTTTGTTCGTACAACTTTAATCGATTGTTTATTAATATAATTGAAATTTTCGGGTCGGTTAAGTATATTGCTCGATTAAAAACGTCTAACATTCTATTCCTTCGACTATTTTGTCGTGAATGCAGTATCATATTTTTCCTATAAAGTTTATGCTAGGATTCATTTGCATCTTCTGAATAGTACGCTATTGGTAGTGGAAACTGTCTTGCTACTTCGCAACCATGTTTTAATAATTTGTGTAAGGTAGGACTCATTCGAGCCCACGGAAATTATTTATAATGAATACAATATGTCTCCCAGCAGAATTCCTCGAGTTCCTTTAGCTTTAATGGCTTTTTACATTTAAAGACAGACAATATTGTAGCAATGTTATTCACGAGTTGCTCGTCGATTTCCAAAGCTTCTGCAAATATTGCCGGATTTTCAAAACTCTTTCTAGCAACATTGCCTGTATTTGTCGTGCCATGCCCCTGCAAAACTTGGTTCACTCGAACTCCAATTCTTGCATACATGTTTCGTTTCACGACAATTTTTCTCTCTTCGAATTGCTCTGAGAAATGGAACAAATATATCATTTTATGTTAATTTTAAACTTAAGTCAGCGATATAGTTGCACATTATATTTGAACGGAAGTGAATTGTAGTAGCGTTAGATAAAAAATGTTTGAAGTTGATAAAAATGTCTTTTTTTTGCTGCATCAATAGTTTTTTTTACTTTGTACTCTATAAAAATGCAAACTTACCTCTTGTATGGTTTCGTATATCCCACATTTTAAGTTTTATCCGATAAGAAATGTGTAGCAGATGCTCAAAAGCTTTTATTTCATCATGCAATAATCCCAAACCAAACTTAAGTGATGACTTTTTGGGTGAGAAATCATCACTTAAATTGCCGAATTGGTGCGCAGTTCGCAAGCACATGGGGCACCTACTACTTGCTTTATTCCCAACAATAGTATTTATACATTTTCCGTCAAATAAAGTTTGAAAAACGTTATATTTCACTCTTGCTGCTTTTTCATTTGTCATTTTAAATGTGTGTGATGTAAGATCGCTGATTTCTTTGTTCAAGCGAGTATGCTCACGAATGATTGTCAAATCGTTTTCTTTTTTTGTTGCTATTCTTAGAGGTCGGCAGAAGCGGATACTTTGAGGTGTCGGATTAATCCAAGAACATTCGTCGGATACACAACTCTTTAATTTTATTATTATCATGCTGCTGACAAAAAGTGACTGTTGAGCGTTTGGATCTTCGTTTTCAGCATTTTCACAGTGTTGATGTGGATTTGTGTGACCGAATGAACTATCAAAGCCTAACGTAGCAAATAACTCTAGATTGCGTAAATTTCTTTTATCCCACTCTAATGCCACTGCGTCACACAAACGTTCAGCCGTCTTATTTAACATTTTTTGTAAAGGTACAAGAACTTCAATTTCAGATATATTGTAATTTTGTGGCTGGCATTCAACCATAGCAGACTTTACAGTTTGGTAAGCCGGATAAATTGAGCAGTTTCTGGATTTCGAATCTGTGACTAATCCTTTATACCTACTCTTGCTGTAGTCATATTCCAAATAGAAGGCTAATGCCGACTCCTTAGTGTGTCTCAATAGATTATTTTCTTCAGAAGAATTTGTTTCCCCACTTACAGAAGCAGACGCATCCTTGCCCATTTTTACAGCTAATTGGATACTGGCCATGTTATACTCACTATTATTCCGTAGTTCAATAGCACGCCTGTATATCGTACTTTGTGAGGCTTTCTCTATAGATACACGCATCCTACCGGTGTTTTCACTAATCCTGCGTCTCTTAGGTGGGCGACCGGGACCGCGACCGCGATCTCGTTCATCGTTTATTCGCTTCGAATTTTCACTGTCCATATCCATACGTAACTATTATATATATACACACACACACACTATACATATATATATATATATATATATTTAGTTGTATATTATAATATTACTCACTGTATTAAGCTATTTTATATATATTATATGTACACTAAGCTGCTATAAAACTCTCTATATGAAATGAATTTCACTGTGGTATGCTCTTTCTGAATGCTTGCTTCTAACTGAAAACTGCAGAATGTTTCGTTCTTTTCCAATTAGCTATTCGAGTAGTCCTTTCATGCGTTTGTATATTTCTTCACCATAAGGAGAGCGGACTCTCATCTAGCCTCGCCACAATGTATTGTATCTCAAATACGTGCTCGACTTGATTTCTTATCCAACAGTACTTTCCACATAGGAACAAGCATTTTAGAATATCCAATTTATAGGTATGCATAAGAGGAAATCTTTTTTTGGAATAGTTGCGAAGTAGCAAGACAGTTTCCACTACCAATAGCGTACTATTCAGAAGATGCAAATGAATCCTAGCATAAACTTTATAGGAAAAATATGATACTGCATTCACGACAAAATAGTCGAAGGAATAGAATGTCAGACGTTTTTAATCGAGCAATATACTTAACCGACTCGAAAATTTCAATTATATTAATAAACAATCGATTAAAGTTGTACGAACAAAATAATGTATCACTAGAAATTAAAAAATTCGTTGATGAGAAGTAAGGTAAAAAGATTAAATACTTACCTTAATTCATGTGCAAATGACAGCGACAATGATAGCGATACGTCAAGTGATCACGAGATGTAAAACATTCAATATTTTATATTAAACATTAAAAATTCTTATTTTGATTGTGTTCCATATATGAAAATACAATATACCTTCAAACTAGTGGGTTATCAAATCATTTCAACGAAAAAATTATGATTTCATTAGTTTCTTTCACAAAAATCGATTTTTTTTCAGAATCCTGAGGTAGTAGACAAATTTTGCGAACGGATTTGAAATCAGCGCGACAAAATCTATAGGAAATGATGTACAACATGTCATGAAAAAATTCTAATCGAACATGGTATTGGATAAAACATAATTTTGTTGTAAAATTTCAAGTTTAACACAGATTTTCAAAGGTAAAAAACGTTCGTACCATAATTTCATTAATTTTTCCTTATTCTGCAATCTTTTAGCTTTAATTTAAAACGAAAATCATCGCTCTATCTCATTTCTATCAAATGTTCTTTGATTTTGAAACAAACTTCGTCACTTTGACCCACTGTGCGGCGCCTTGGTTCTCGTCCAGATTCGCGATGCCGCATTCGTTAGTTCGTACGCGCGTGGGAAGCGTGTCGCGCATAAACACCCCTCGAAAGAACGGTACGCTGGCGCACTCGCGCTCTAGTTGCAGGTTCGTCATAGGTTGTTGCGTTATCGCCGCCACCGTCGCCACACGCCTACTCGATCGACATTTTTTTTTTCTTTGATCGCAGTCGTCGTTGGCGTTAACGTCTAGGATTCAAACCCGCGCCTCGCTTGTACGGAGTCACATGCATTCCTCGCCCTTCCATCGTCCGATGATGACGCAACGTTTCTTCCAGCTGTTTTCGAGAGGCCTTCGAATCGTTGACCGCTTTGGTTATACCAGCCGCTCCACCGGCCAATGCCCCGATAGCCGATAAAGCGGGCAGCATGAACGGAAGAAATTGAAGAAAGCCCCCGCGTTTCGCCACTCGTAGATCGCGATGTCGTCGTTGCGGATGTTTCTTTCCAGACTTTCTCTGTTTACGTTTCGTCTTTCTCATACCCATGCCGAGTTTAGTTTTAGCCTTCATCGTTGCCCACACTCCAGTCGCTGCGGCTTTTTCGCCAAAGGTCGCGTCGTTCGCGAACACGCGTTCTCGCGCTCGTTCGGCTAACGCGCGATCCGCCTCGTGTCGTCCCTCCAAATCCTTTCGACGAGAGTACGCGATATCGTGATCGCGGTACGCGGCGTCCAGGAGATTCACACTTTCGTCGCCACGAGCCTATCGCTTTAGCAAACGCGTTCCCAGTCCGCAGAACTGATAACCCGGAACGTGTAGTTCGAACGTTAAGCGGTTTATGATACCGTTCACGGGACCCGATCCAGTCTTCTTCATCTTCTTCTTATTCTTCTTCTTCACATTCCTTTTCCCTACTTCGCGAGATGCCGCGGTCGTTGATGCGACCATGCACCTACGTTAGAATAACCAGGATAGCTACTACAATAATAATAATAATAATAAACGCGTACGGGCGCTCCACCGATCACAATGATAGTGGCCTGCGCAGCACGTGCCACGAATATAAATAGTCGTCCCTCGTCATAGACCTGCGCGTGAACTTGCGATTCGCGAAACAGTTGGACGTTATTCGCGTGACCGCGAACAGAATGCTCGAGGATGATAGGGATTTGAGTCGATCGAACAGACACGGTCCGTTGTTGCCGAATAGCGTGCGAGGCGTGATTTGCGGTCCGTCCGGGTGCGGAAAAACGAACGTGCTTCTGAGCATGCTAGAGAGTCCGAACGGTTTGCGCTTCCAGAACGTGTACGTGTACTCGAAATCGTTGCACCAGCCAAAGTATCGATATCTCGAGCAGGTGTTGTCGCTCGTCGACGGAATCGAATACATTCCCTACTCGGACAACGCTGAGATCGTTCCACCGAGAGACGCTCGGCCAGATTCGATCTTCGTGTTCGACGACGTGGCGTGTGACGAACAGAACGCGATACGCGAATACTTCTCCATGGGCCGTCACGCCAACGTGGACTGCTTCTATTTGTGTCAGTCGTACGCTAGAATACCTAAACATTTGATCAGGGACAACGCAAATTTTCTCATGCTGTTCAAACAAGACGGCACGAACTTGCGTCGCGTGTACAACGATCACGTGAACACGGACATGACGTTCGAGTCGTTCAACGAATTGTGCGCGAGATGTTGGCGTCGACGATACGATTTCGTGGTGATCGATAAGGATAGTTCCATGTACGAAGGTCGATATCGGAGAGTATTTAACGAGTTCGTCGTAGCTCACGGACCTCAATAAAGCGCGAGTCGTTCATCGATCAACACGATTTGTCTAACGAATCCACGACTACACCGATGACTACGATAACCTCGAGCAACGCCGATGCGAAGCATACGCGTAAACATCGTCGACGTCATCGACAAAAAGGGGCGAAACACCAAAAAGAAGCGAAACGCCAGGGTGTGGACGCAAAGGTGAATGCAGATGTCGAAATTGCCAAAGTCAGCCACGTTATACGTAAAAAGTGCTTAGCCTTGAAAATTGGTAAAATGGCTACGGAAGCGGCTGTGGAGGCGAGCACGCGTCCCATCGTCGAACCGCTGAAACAATTGATCGAGAACGGGTCTGCGTTGAAAACGCGCTCAACGCCTCGATCGCGGTCTGTGAATAGGAAACACGAATACGATCAACAACAACAACAACAACAACAACAATCGTTGAAGAGACTCCGAACCGCCACTGCGGATACATCCGAGGAACATTCGAATATCGTTTTCTCAGCACTACTATAATATTAGAAATCAAGCGGCTAGAATGCTTGGTTTCATTATGCGTGCAGCGATAGATTTCGTTAATCCCGGTACCTTAATCACCCTGTACAACGCATTAGTCGGTCCCCATTTACTGTACGCGTCTCCTGTGTGGAATCCCTATCAGGAAAAGTATATTACATTATTCTTAAGGAAGTTAGCCAGCTGGATTTTTCGAACATCAGAACCTCGAGGATTGGTAAAGCGGTAACGGGGAAGACTAGACCTATCCGTGTTACGTTTCCTTCCAAGGATAACGTCACAGTCATCCTTAAAAATAAGAGGGCTTACTCGGGACCTGTCAAGATCTATAAGGACCGAACTTTTAAGCAACGCCAACACCTGCGGAATCTTCAAGAAGAGCTGAAGCAGCTAAAGGAATCTGGAGTAGTGGATAAGACGATCAGATACATTCGAGGGGTGCCTAAAATAGTGACTTGTGATCCCAGACCAACGCGAAAAAACTAGCTTGTGACCCTTTAGTTTATTAACAGAACGTTCGGGGACTTAGAACTAAATTGACCGACCTTTGTTTTGCGCTCTTATCTTCCTGCATTCGATATGATGTCATCATCTTTGTTGAGACTTGGCTCACTGAGAATTTTTCGGATTCTGAATTAATGCTGCATGGGTATACTATTTATCGAGCGGACAGGAGCTCTCATACTAGCTTCTTATCGCGTGGTGGTGGTGTACTCATTGCTGTCAGTGGTAAATTCTCTAGTCAACTCATTGACATCCAGGAGAGATGTGTTGAACAACTTTTTATTAAGGTGCGTTTTGGGGACTCTTGGTATATTTTTGGTGCGGTCTATATTTCTCCATCTTCCAATTGTACATTATATGAGAAACACTGCTCAACTGTCACAGATGTGTCATCATCTCTACCAAATACAAACATTTACGTCGTTGGTGATTATAACCTACGTCATTCTGTTTGGTCTACGGATGTTGTGGGTACTTTAAATTATACGTCAACGGTCTCTCGGTTGCGCGCACCAGCTGATACTATTTGTGAATACTTTAACATGTTGCACCTTATCCAGAAAAACGATGTATGTAACATGTATGGATCATTTTTGGACTTGCTTTTTACCAATGACAGTATGTGCAAAGTGTATATACCGCCCGAGAATCTTCTTACATGTTATTCTTACCATCCTGCGCTGTGCATCTGCATTTCTGCTCGAATTGAGAGACTGTCCCAATCAACCTTTCCGATTAAGGCCAATTTTAATCTTGCTGACTTCAGCTCCATCATAAATTATTTGGGTAGTGTAGACTGGGATAATAGTTTAAACGGATTGTCTACGGATGCAGCCGTGGATTTTCTTTATTCGCATCTTAATTATGCCATAAACGCACATGTTCCGAAATTCTATGTCCGGCCCTCGCCTTACCCTAAATGGTTTTCAGTCCATGTTAGAAACTTAAGTCGCCTGAAGAAAAGAGCGCACACTAATTATAAAAATAGTAATTTATATTCTGATTATTTATGCTTTTCGGCCTTGAGGACTCAATGCAAAACTGCCGTAAGGAAATGCTGGTTTGAACATGTAAGCAGAGTTGAAAGGACGACTTCAACTAACATTAAAAGCTTTTGGAAATTTATTAATTCAAGAAATAGAGATGTTTCTCTTCCGCAATCGATGCATTTTAACGGTTGTATCTTCACAACAGTTTGGATATTGCTAATAGCTTTGCGTCTTTCTTTCAATCGGTATTTGTTCGTGATACCCCATGCACTATATCTTTCAATTCTAACCACGATATTGATGTCTCTGGCCTATCCATTAGTATTGGTGACGTTTTTCATAAAATTTCCTCTCTTTATGTCAACAAAGGACCGGGTGATAACACTATTCCACTGCTTTAAATCATGTAAATACATCATCGCCAGGATCTTGTGCATTATTTTCAACATGTCATTGGGATCTGGCATTTTTCCATCAAAGTGGAAGGGCAGTATTGTATCACCTATTTTCAAGGCAAACGATAAGTCTGATATCTCGAACTACAGGCCAGTTAGTATCTTGAATGTCATGCCTCGTGTTTTCGGAAGTATTATTACGGACAAGCTATCAGCACTCACTAAGAATATCATTATTAAAGAGCAACATGGTTTCGTTTTGGGCCGCTCAACTACCACGCATCTTCTATTGTACCATCATTATATTGTAAATGAACTTGAACGTGGTTATCAAGTTGACTCTATTTATACTAACTTTCGTAAAGCCTTTGACACTGTCAAACACTCGGTCCTTTTACGAAAACTAAATGGTATTGGTATCCGAGGCAAGTTGCTTGGATAGCTATCGAGTTACTTAACAAATAGACACCAAAAGGTCAAATTTAAAGGCAGCTTTTCGGGGACATATCAATCCACTTCTGGCGTACCACAGGGATCGCACCTCGGTCCTCTGTTGTTTAACATTTTCGTTAACGATGTTGCCGATGTTTTCCAGCATTGTCTTTTTCTGCTTTACACCGATGATCTGAAGATATTTAAAAGAATTGCGATTGACGAGGATTTAAATCTTGTACAGGGTGATCTGAATAGGATTAACGGTACATTGGCCACCTTTAAGTATTGTTTGCGGGCTTTGGCATGCAGGAATGTCTTTGTACACGCCCGTTAACTCCAATTCTAACGCAAATTATATTAGCTCATGAGTTCCGTTATTTTATTGTATCATGGCTTGTTTATGTATGTACTGGCTTTTCTTCTGTTTTCTTTTCTTGTACACTGTTTATTTGTTAATTGTAAACTGAAGGGGACGGCGGCAGCGGCGGCGGCGGCGGCGGCGACGGCGACGGCGACGGCGACGGCGACGGCGACGGCGACGGCGACGGCGACGGCGACGGCGATAGTGGCTATGACTCCAGATCGTCGAACGAAGACGATCGTTTGCGAAGGACGCGTACCGATTGCATTTTACGAACGCTCGAGGAACTCATACTACTTCTAACGCCCTTGGAACGTCGCGGCAATGCCCCGCCCACCCGCGAAGCATGAGCAAGGAGCGAGTACAATTAGTTCACTAATTTTCCCGTGAGACGAAATTTCCCACGGCGTAGCGTTGCGATTTGCGGTTACGATGATTTATGGCAGGCCGACTTGGTGGAGTTGCGTCCCTACGCGAAGCAAAATCGAGGATATCACTACATACTAACAATCATCGACGCGGTCAGCAAGTATGCGTGAGCCGTACTCATGAAAACGAAAAGCGCACGCGACGTGACCGTGGCGTTCGCGTCCGTGTTGCGGCAGAGCGATAGATGCCCGCGAAATTTACAAACCGACATGGGAAAAGAGTTTTACAACCCGGAGTTCGAACAATTCGCGAAGAGACGCGGGATCAACCACTACTCCACGTACAGCATGATGAAAGCGTCGATCGTAGAACGTTTCAATCGCACGCTGAAAAACCTCATGTGGAAACAATTCTCCTTGAACGCGTCCTATCGCTGTTTCGACCTGTTACCTGCACTCGTACGCACCTACAATCATCGCAAGCATCGAATGATCAACGCCCGACCCGTTGACGTGACCCCCGCGACGCGGTTTGTCGTTCGCCGCGAATGAGCCCCTAACCCTAACATCCGCATCGAAAGGTGTTCGACGACGCGCGAAATTCAACGTCGGTGACAAGGTACGCGTGAGCAAGTTCAAGACCCTCTTCGAGAAGGGATACACTCCGAACTGGTCGATGGAGGTGTTCGAAATCGTAACCGTACAACGAACGTACCCGGTGACGTACATTCTACGCGATTCCGCGGGAGAACCGATCTCGGGTGCATTCTACGAATACGAACTGCATTCGGTCGCGAATCCGGACGTCTATGTGGTCGAGAAGATTATTCGTCGCAAAGGAAATCAGGTGTACGTTAAGTGGCTCGGATTCGATTCGTCGCGGAACTCGTTGATACGCAACAAGGATATTGAATGATTCGCGATCATATACGCGCTCTATGTTACTGAAATAAATAAATACATATACATATATACATTGTCCGTTTATTCAATTATTCTCCTTCTTCTCGTATATATGCTTACAATTAATCTTAATAAAATAAGGAAAATATATATACATATATACTAACAAGTATAAAAACAAGTTTTATCCATTCTACGCTATACAGGGTGTCCGCGGGAAGAATGAACAGCTGGATATCTCCTAAAGTATTGAAGATAAAAAAATAAAAAAAATATGGAATCGCATGGTTCGAGGGGGGCAATTTATTAGCGGAGACGAATTTTTTCTTCGATTATTATTTTAAAAGATACGATGGTCAAGTTCGTTTTTTTAAACGGAACTATTTCTTTTGAAGAGGTCACTTGATAGTGCGTTTCAAGACAAATTCAATAAGCTATAATGTATGCACTTTATTTTCACTGGTTTTTAAGATATTGCGCTTACAAATTTACTAATTTTCCTTGGAAGAAAACCCGCTGGAATAGCAAGGACCGGGGACGGTCTTGCTGGCGCCACGGGTGGCCTTACCTATTGAAACAGATACCTACCTGCCAAAGGTCTACGCCGGGAATGGCAGGCCCAAAGGCTGGACAATTCTTTTCCGTCAGAAATGCTACTTTGGTAGGTACATCTGCGGTATCGAGAAGCGCACCGTTACTATTATTTCGCACTTGCTTCTACGCTCGGATGGCCGGTTCTTTTGGGAGGAATGCAAGTTCGATTGGTTAGAGTTAGGAGGTGTGAAACTTGCTAGACCAAATTTCAGCCATAGGGAGCAGATTGTATTAGGACCAATCGGATTTGCATCCCTCGCAAACGGCTGCTCTCTTGAGTAGAGCCTCTCCACAGCAATACCTCCTCCCCAATGCCCACCTTCTTTCGCACGGAATACGTCAACGCATGCTTCTGTTTTGATATTGGAGCTCGTGTTTATACTCGAGAGATAAGGGATCTGTGCGAATTTTTAGGGAGGACCTCGCGTCGACAGCGGGCTACCCGTTTTCTTCTTGTGTCTCTCCACGAGGCGTATTGACGGTGGATTGTAGGAGCGTAGATGTCTAGATGCCAGTTATTGAATTCAGGAGACGATAGAAACACTTTATTACAAAACACACATGCATTATAATATTAAAGTAAATCGTATTCCTCTCAGGCAGGAGTACTGATAATGATCGAACTTGCACCCTACTTCGTTCGGCCCAGGATTCATACCTTTTTCCGGAAAAGGCCATAAAATTCGGTGGGGCACTGCTCGGGGGTTGTCCTCGTCACGGGGTACCAGGCCGCATGCTTCGACGGGCGTAACTCCAGAATCACCCTGTATCATATGTGCAGTGTGTGACTCGAGTACCCTCCGTGTAATCGGTCTGCGCGAAGTAGGGCGCAAGTTCGATCATTATCAGTACTCCTGCCTGAGAGGAATACGATTTACTTTAATAATATAATGCATGTGTGGATCCAAGGAAAATTAGTAAATTTGTAAGCGCAATATCTTAAAAACCAGTGGAAATAAAGTGCATACATTATAGCCTATTGAATTTGTCTTGAAACGCACTATCAAGTGACCTCTTCAAAAGAAATAGTTCCATTTAAAAAAACGAACTTGACCATCGTATCTTTTAAAATAATAATCGAAGAAAAAATTCGTTTGCGCTAATAAATTGCCCCCCTCGAACCATGCGATTCCATATTTTTTTTATTTTTTTATCTCCAATACTTTAGGAGATATCCAGCTGTTCAGTCTTCCCGCGGACACCCTGTGTATATATATATATATATATATATATATATATATATATATATATTAGATATTCGTAAATAGAGAAATGGTATGAACAAAAGAAAGAAATGCTTACAATGCAACGTATGTACATATGTACATGCAAGCATAGAGTCATACAAACCTACGCTATATACATATATTAGATATTCGTAAATAGATAAATGGTATGAACAAAAAAAGAAACGCTTACAACGAAACGTATATACACATGTATATGCAAACATACACTCATACAAACATACTTCGGGATTCTCGGGGGGCTCGTTGGGCCCAAGCTCGATGCGTTCGTGGGTCTTGAGCTGGGGGATTCGATAATGTCCCCACGGAAGACTGCTCACCCGATCGGCTAATGTACACCGCTTATCGTCGAACCGGATGAGAGCGTTCTTTTCCCAACTCACGGAAAACACATCATGCCGGTTTGATCGAATGTTGTTCTGCCGAACCGCTTTCTCGGCAAGATCGTGCAGGCAACGAATGTAATCGTCGAATTGTATATCGTTCGCGACCACGTGGCTCCGCACTCCCTTCACTTTTTTAGTTTCGCTCGTAGACCCCACTGCAGCGTTAAACGTTCTAGTGGCATACATCTTAGATCTCAATCCAACGAACTCGGTCATCAGGCGCCGTTATTCTGATCTTTCATCAGTCCCGGCACCTTTTTGTTTGCGCTTCATCGTTTCATAGGCATCCTCGCATTCCACGCTATACATTAAACTGTCGGTGTCGGTGTACAGGACCTTACACCGATCACCGAACTTCGCACGCATATACGCATAATTGAACACGTACAGGCATTCTTTCGATACGCCCAGTACACTCATCCCCACGTATATCGGCTTATCGAACTTCACTTTGAGTTTTCGCATTTCGATCACAACCAACTCCTCGGAGAAAATCGTACGACTGTGAAAGTTCGGCTTCGCGATCAGCGCTTCCGCGCCGTAACGAGTGTCCCGCCGCGTCACCAGTCGCACGTCTACGCGATTCCACACATTTTTCATTGCTTTCCCGTACACCGCGTAATTCATTAATTTATAAAGAGACTTCAGAAATTCACTCGTGGCTCGCGTTCAATTAGATATAGTTGCGCAACCAATGCGACTGATCGAATCGTATCACCCGGTGAATTCGCGTCACGCGTAATCCGTGTTGCACGCACTGTTTCAGGTAGCAATAGTGGATGACATATCGCTCCTTATCGTCGAGCGTGGCAAGCAGCTTGGTCTGTT
The DNA here is from genome assembly GCA_029448645.1 of Andrena camellia. Classification (NCBI taxonomy): domain Eukaryota; kingdom Metazoa; phylum Arthropoda; class Insecta; order Hymenoptera; family Andrenidae; genus Andrena; species Andrena camellia. Next base: position 40,219,740 of record CM055678.1, on the reverse strand, counting down.
TACCGTGTGGCGCGTGCTCGCGCACCGGGCAGAATGGAAGGTCGGCGTGCGCATCGTGAATCTCCTTGGGATAATCAATGTCGACCTCCAACAGGTATCCCTTGGGTCCATTGTCGTCAGGCAGGGATGACACGTCAAGCGTGGCGACTGTCGCATCGTCCAGCCATCGAAACCCCTCTTGTGGCATAGCCTGCGACATCGCCCACTCGTACAAATTGTTGGACGTCGAAGTACATCAGAGCCCCACAAAATTACCTTTTCTAAAGGAAGGTGCAAAAAAGAGCGCCAAGTATATAATCCCAAGTAATAGGGCTAGGCGGGTTCTGGACCATGTCCTCTGAGGGGAGCGCGGGGGCGGGTGGAAGTGAAGGCGCGCGGGGGAGTGCGGCGGGGGGAACTTTAGGCGCGGGGACAGCGGGGAGTGGAAGACTGGTTGCGCGCGCACGAGCCGCGGAGTGGGGGAAGCCAGAATCGTGGAGGGGATCAGTCCTAACCGAGCGGCCGCGGAGACCTCTCAAGAACTGGCCCGCCGTCAGAAATTTTTCAGAGGGCGAACTGACCCACAGCAGAAATTTTTTCATACCTTACCGAGGGAGGGAATGACTTTGGCCCAACCCCGAAAATTTTTCAGACCTGGCCCACACCGATCTAGCGAACCGCCAGACAGCAGAAATTGTTTAATAATTTATCAGAAATTGTTTCGAGCGATGTCGGGAAAGATCGACGTTTTACAAACCATATATTCGGGGAAAGAGAGAGACAGCACTACATAGCTGTAAAGCAAAATTCGGGGAGGGAAAGAGACGGCACTACATAGTGGTACAATCGCATGCATTCTAAAGCTAACAGTATTTCAAAAATGTTTTTTTCAATCTTAACGTCGCAGCGTATCGCGCGATCTCGCGTAATTTGAATCCTCTGGAGCAGCCGTGCGGGATGATGTCATTTTCACGGCGCGGATCATAGAATTATGCGGTGTCAGCAGAAATTTTATTCCATACCAACTGACACTTTTTCCCAGCACAAAGAAATAATAATAATAATTTTGAAACGTCGAATCTTAAAAGTATGTGGTGAGGAGAGAAGGAGGGTAAATAAAATAGAGACATAATATACGTTTAAGAAATTTATTTGAAATTAAAAAAATATAAAATAGAATAATAATAATTTAACATTTTTTCTTCCTACGAGCATCAGCCAGAATATCACTGATGGCACATGCTACCAGTTCGCAATCTACAAGATACTCCTCGTCGTAATATTGGCTATCGCGTATGATTTTAGTAGCACGACGCGTTTCTAATGTTTCGCAGGCAACACCGCTCTGCTGCAGCACGTTAACAAAACATTCAAATTTTACTTTCACATCTTCTGCAGTTTGATGCAACCGCGGATACACATAGCTTACACACGGCTCAAGATTAGATAAAAATGATACTATATTCATTTTGAAATACAGTGTATTATCACCTCGTGTCATCTTTACAATCGGTGAATCAAAGATCCGAACAAATTCTAAACATTACATCATCAATCCGCATCGAGTCTGGTTCAGACAATTGTGCACGTTCTTCGATGGATGAATGGCACATTCCATGTATGCCATGGTAATATGAGATGATTCCCATGATTGTCACCGAGAAGAACTTCTACATCGGCCATAGGTCCTACGTTGATTCCAATTTCTAAATACTTGCTACCCACGGATGTTAATGCGTATCTTCTGACCATGATATGGGATCCTCGGCGCGGACTAAGAGAACAATTAAAACTATGAAATTGTCCGCTCGTATCAGGAATAAACATAAAAATTGTGAAAATATGTGAAAATAAGCCTTACCTGTCATTATACCAGGTGTCCGCGGGAAGACTGAACAGCTGGATATCTCCTAAAGTATTGCAGATAAAAAAATAAAAAAATATAGAATTGCATGGTTCGAGGAGGGCAATTTATTAGGGCAGACGATTTTTTCTTCGATTATTATTTTAAAAGATACGATGGTCAAGTTCGGGTTTTTAAATAGAACTATTTTTTTTGAAGAGGTTACTTGATAGTGCGTTTCAAGCCAAATTCAATAAGCTATAATGTATACACTTTATTTCCACTGGTTTTTAACATATTGCGCTTGCAAATTTACTGATTTCCTTGGAAGAAAACCCGCTGGAATAGCAAAGACCGGGGACGGTCCTGCTGGCGCCACGGGTGGCCTTGCCTATTGAAACAGATACCTACCTGCCAAAGGTCTACGCCGGGAATGGCAGGCCCAAAGGCTGGACAATTCTTTTCCATCAGAAATGCTACTTAGGTAGGTACATCTGCGGTATCGAGAAGCGAACCGTTACTTTTATTTCGCACTTACTCCTACGCTCGGATGGTCAGTTCTTTTGGGAGGGATGCAAGTTCGATTGGTTAGAGTTAGGAGGTGTGAAAGTTGCTAGACCAAATTTCAGCCATAGGGGGCAGATTGTATTAGGACCAATCGGATTTGCATCCCCCGGAAACGGCTGCTCCCTTGAGGAGAGCCTCTGCACAGCAAAACCTCCCCTCCAATGCCCACCTGCTCTCGCACGGAATACGTCAACGCATGCTTCTGTTTTGATATTGGAGCTCGCGTTTATACTTGAGAGATAAGGGATCTGTGCGAATTTTTAGGGAGGACCTCGCGTTGACAGCGGGCTACCCGTTTTCTTCTTGTGTCTCTCCACGAGGCGTATTGACGGTGGATTGTAGGAGCGTAGATGTCTCGATGCCAGTTATTGAATTCAGGACACGATAGAAACACTTTATTACAAAACACACATACACTATAATATTAAAGTAAATCGTATTCCTCTCGGGCAGGAGTACTGATAATGATCGAACTTGTGCCCTACTTCGCGCAGACCGATTGCACGGAGGGTACTCGAGTCACACACGGCACATATGATACAGGGTGATTCTGGAGCTACGCCCGTCGAAGGATGCGGCCTGGTACCCCGTGACGAGGACAACCCCCCAGCAGTGCCCCACCGAATTTTATGGCCTTTTCCGGAAAAAGGTATGAATCCTGGGCCGAACGTAGCGAATTGAGGTCGAGCCCCCGCAGTCGAGGGTGAAATATCCATTACAGCGTATTAAGAAATTCTTTTCTTCATCTTATCGAAAGGGACGTGACGCCAATGGATTCCTTATGTTTTTCTGATGAAAATCATACCAAATGTCATGCAAATGGGTCTACTTTGACACAAGCTATTTGTACTCCTTATGTAAAAGTTGTCCGATTTACTCGACATTTGGCATGATTTTCATCAGAAAACCCCAAGGAATCCATTGGCCACACGACCATATCCATACAATAAAGAGTAAAGGATTATTTTATTGCTGAAACAGACACAGGGTAAATCTGGAGCAACGCCCGTCAAGGAGATGCGGCCTGGTACCCCGTGGCGAGGACAGCCCTTCGCAGTGCCTCACCCGATTTTATGGCTTTCGACCCTCAAAGGGGTTCGAGTGCCTATTAAGAAGTGAGCAACCTTCGACTTGCGCATTTCTTATCAGATCTGTGCGAAAACGACACCCATCGATTCCTCTCGTTTCGCCGATAAAACTAACACCAAGAACGACGTAATTTGGACCATAATGAAGGAAATTCCATGGAAAATCGATTTGTATCATTTCAAGCTGACTTGGCTTGGTTAAAAATATTCCGATTTACACGAAATTTGGTATGATCGTCATCGGAAAAACATAACGAATCCTTTGGCGTCATATCCTTTTCGATGCGATAAAGAATGAAGAATTTCTTACTACGCTGAAAGAAATATTTCACATTTTCACCCTCGACTGCGGGGGGTCGACCACGATTTTCCGGGGTCGGTCGAGGATTCATACCTGTTTCAGAAGTAAAATAATTCTTAACTCTTTATTGTATTGATATAGAAGTGACACCGATGAATTCCTTATATTTCTCCGATGAAAATCGTACCAAATTTCATGTAAATCTGACTATTTTTAACGAAGCTAGCGAGAAATTATATAAATTAAATTTTCATCTAATTTCCTTCATTATGCTCCGAATTATGTCCTTCTTGGTGTTAGTTTCATCGGTGAAACATACGGAATCGATTGGCGTCGTTTTCGCAAAGATCTGATGAGAAATGCGAAAATCATAGACATTTCTCACTTCTTCTTGATGGTATTCAAACCCTCTCGAGGGTCGAAAGCCAAAAAATTCGGTGTCGAAGACGGTCCTCGAGACCCCATACAACAATAGACCTTTTCAAGTGCTCGAAAAGGGCCAGCGCGGCGCCGCTTAGGTATAGGAAATTCCATCTGCGGCCGCAACGAAGAACCTTGCGGCGTTCTGAGGAGGCGCCGAGCCGCTCGCCGCCGCGGCGAGCTGCGCATTGGAAATGGCACCTTGGAGTGACAGCAATAGATTCCTTATGTTTTTCTGATGAAAATCATACCAAATGTCATGTAAATCGGACTACTTTTGCAGAAGCAATACAAATCATAAAAGGAGTAGGCATTTTTTTACTTTATTGCTTGTATAAAAGTAGTCCGATTTACAACGGCACAGTGGGCCGGATTGAAGAAGTCAGTGACATTTGGTTGTTTCTTAATATGATAAAACTATTCCTTTCTAATAATACCTGATGTATAATTTAATATTTTTTACATTTATTTTTTCCAATTTTTAAATTAATCGTGATAAAAAAATTGAAAACTGTTTACAGTAATCATTCGTATTAAACCCGACGAACGGAGCTGGCGACGGGGGTACGACGCGTTGCGGACACTATTCTGCGCGGCCGATACTGCGATTGAGAAAACCGAAGCGCGAGCGAGAGGGAATGAAGCAGTTGACACGAAGTTGCCATCGACTCTTTCGTTCTCTCACTCTCGACTAAAGGATTGCAAAAAATGGTAGGTATAGTCACCGGAAGTACTACGCATGGTAAAAACGGAGCTATAACGAGGATTTACTGTATTTGGTACTTTATTTAATGCCCTTTTAAGTGGTTTAAGTCGTATGTTAGGGAAACTTTTCGTTTCCAAATTATAAGGAAAAGTCGAATAGTAAAAGAAAGTAGCCGAATATCGTTTTATTTAAATTAAAGGCCAGTCATTTGAGATAAAAATCATATTTTATTAGTAATTCTTTAACTCCCGGACACCACAGTGGGTTACGTTAATCCAGTCCGACCGGAAAACACCTGGCATTTCTAAACGGTAAAGTATGTGGAGTTCTCCATTCCTCTTCTACAAATCCCCCCCCCTCCCCCCCCCCCTCCGCAGAGAATCGCTAATATGCCTGAAGCAGTGGAGTACACTCATTGCAAAGGTAGTCTGTGGGTTACGTTCACTCAGTGGGACTGTAATGTTAGGAATGTCTTTTTTTCAACCCCTGCATGAAAAGGGGTGTTTTTTATGCCAGCTGAGCGAGAGCAAAATAGCTAATTGCAAGGGTCTTGTGAAAAAATGAGATGTATCGCATGCGTATTCGCGTTTTCTACTTTGCTCCCAAGGGAACTTGAGTTTGCGAGCTGAGTGAATATGGCGTTATGCCATATGCTTTATGACATATGGTTTCGTGTAGATTTGGTGTTTGGAATTCTGTCAAAGTAGCAGAAGGTTACGTGGAAATTTCTGTCAAGAGTCTTCAAATTATTAATTGCTCAAATATATTTATTAATTACTTAAACGTATTTATTAATTTGGACAGAATAAAAAAGCAATCGAACATGCATATTATTTTGCAAATCGCCCAGCAGGCTTTCAAAAACACACCTTCCATGCAGGTGTTTAAAAAAGTATTGTGCGCGACAAGGGAGAGACTAAATTTTGCCTCGCCTGAAGTACTTACTGCCCGAGCGCAGCGAGACAAATTTTAAGAGAGAACATTCGTTCGATAGAAGTAAAATGTTACTCAACTTCACCTTGCCAAATAACTATATCTTTTTTAACCAATCAGAATAAAGTTTTTTTTTTAATGGCTATCGTATGACTCGAACCCTTTCGATTACTGTAGGTATAATTAAATTCTCGTACCTTTTTCTAAAAGGAACTGTGATTAAATGGAAAAAAAAATTCAGAAAATTCAGATACTTGATCTCTTTATTTTCAAGATATCTCGAGTACCAATCGATTTATGACGAAATCACTTCTATATACTCTTTTTCCTTATTGTCTTACGAATCGATTGAAAGCAAAAACATTAAAAACCGTGCAGCACATCCAGAGATACAATAACAGGTTACAAAAGTGGAAATACACTTTAAAAGTTTACACTTCAAAATTCAGAAGATATTGTACATCAGAACATAATATAAAAATATACATCAAATAATAAAATATAATTTTATTATGGCTTCATATTGCCAAGGAACTTCTCCAGTGGGCGAAACGAACCAGTCTACGAATGCGTTGCAAATGTCTATAGCTTGTTTACTCAGTCTTGCATAACGCAGGACGATGAAATATTTTGTGTATTGTCGTTGCTGCTATCTTCACAAAGCACTAAATTATGTAGTGTCCAATGCTCGAAAGTACATTCCAGTTTCCAAAAACCTAAAACATTATATAAAATATGGAAAACTTAATTTAAAAAAAAACAATAGTTAATTAGCAATTGAATAATTACTAATGGTGATTCAGAAATTACTTTTCAGGTTACTGGGGAATCATTCCAATCCCTGTCATTTGCATTCAGAATTCGCCAGGGTATATCGGCACAATTGTAAAAGATGCTCTTAAACATCTATGTCGCACATTGGTCCCAACATTTATGTCGCAGTCCAGTGGTTCGGATTTTAGAAAAATTTCACAGCAATTCTCTGCAGAATGGAATTTTCCAAATTGCATCGAAGCAATCGATGGGAAGCACGTTACGGTATTTTGTCCGAAAAATAGCGGCTCGTTGTATTTCAATTACAAGAATTATTTCTCGCTCGTGCTATTAGCGTTAGTCGATGCCGACTACAATTTTATTGTAATTGACGTCGGGTCCTATGGAAGAAGAAGGGGACAGTGGAATATTAGAAAAATCGGTGATGGGTCGTCAAATTCGGACGGGAACATTCAATTTTCCCACTGCGAAGGCACTGGTGGTGTCACACGTCATCGTGGGTGACGAAGCCTTCAGACTCACGAAGCACATGATGAAGCCGTATCTCACAATATATTCTCATAATATATTCTCACAATATATTGTAGGGGGAACCTGTCCAAAACCGTATACCGGGGAAAAACCGTATACCATACTTATTTCTGAAAACAAATGAAGGAATCCCACGCGCGTTTGGCAATTGTTTTCCGCCATATTGAACTGTTAGTCAACAGATCCTCGTAGCAAAATACATACGCTCCAGCTAATTATAAAATTTATTATATTTCTACGTGCTGTGATCTTATTTTCGACTGTACTTCAAGTGGACTATATAGTGTTCTGGTAATTAAAATGTAAATTACATGAAGATATCTATTAACAGTATCTATTTCTATTATATTTTGATGATCGTGGCCGATTGTTGTCATTTTCATATTTAGCTGTAACCAAAAGTATGGGTGTTCTTACCTCTTGGGGCAAAACCGTACGGGATAAAATCGTACACCGAACAACGGTTCGTAAAGTAAGTAGTGTTCCATTTTTGTTTAAAGGTGTCAGCAAGATGCCACGTAATTATAAACGAAACACTACCAGACAAGATTAGAACTCGGAAAATACGAAAAAGGCTATAATGAGTATAATCAATCGAAACATGGGTTACTTAAAGGCAGCTCAAACGCATGAAGGTGTGGTCGATGAGCACACGAAGGTTGCACCGGCTGGGGATCCGAAGAACTCGACGATTTTCAATGGTACCGTTGTTAATTTAGACATACATATACTATACGGTTTTGCCCCATAGGGTGGGCAACACCGGAAAAAGAAGAGGTTTTGTTTTATTGTTCTGTTAAGTAGATACCGTACGTACAAAACCTCCAGGCACCGGATAATATAAAATACCGTAAATTTTTAGTCAAGGTATCGCGTTTCCACAAATGAGAAAACATCAAGCAGTACTTAGTGGACAAAAATTCATGAATAGTCGAAACAAAAATATTTACTTCCCGTCGACCTTTTTAGATTTTTCAATCTCACTGACAGAACACGCAAGTTTTTGTCACAGTGACACATTAAATGACAAGCTGGTCATTCATATGCTTCAATATCGTGAATCGCAACATATTTTATTCCATAATACAACAATTAAATAGAATTACTCAACTATCCCCGGTCTCCCATACTTTTTAAAATATTTATTACTGGCTCCTTGGGTCACTTCACCCAATTGTGAGAGGATGGCTTAAACTTCGTCGGAAACGTAACTATTAACAAGACTTTATTTCACATCTCGCACGTGGCGACGTTACAATACTCTCTGCTCGTAATGGCGACTCGTCGTGTCCCCTCAGCTCGGGTCGGCTGTCGCCGTCGGGCCTCGTCGGCACGCATACACACTCTCACACTCGGCATCCTGACACATGTCCGCCCCGGACTTGCCATACAAAATATAATAATACAAAAATACAAAAATATAATATAATATACTTAAAACTAAATATGTGTTCGTACACTTGGTGTTCAGATGTCTGTCCACGGTTTTATGTTTGCAGCCTCCCACGTACCCACATAAGGCCTTTGGCTTATTTGAAAACCTTCTATGTCCCCAAGACCATAACGGTCATTTTCTAACTTCTTTATAACTTTATACGGACCTTTGAATTGTAGAATTAACTTTTTTGAAACTCCTGGTGTCGAATCAAAATTTCGAATCATCACATAATCATTTATTTCGTACGTTTTTGGGTTTTTCTTTCCCCTGTCAAAATACTGCTTATTGTATTCTTGACTTTCTTGTATTCTTTTTTCGGCGGAAGTTCTTATACTATCTAAATCTCGCGGTATTTGATCTGTAATATCTTGAAGATATTCTTTAACACTATCAGTTATTTTGCCACGTTGTTCAATACCATATAACAACGTACTTAGCGTTTCTCCTGTTGCTCGATGCACCGTGTTATTCAATGTATACTCTACTTCTTCCAGTATTTTATACCAGTGGTTTCCTATTGTAGTGTCTTGTAATTTTGCAAGCATAGGCGTAAGCACTCTATTTACGCGTTCTACTTGTCCGTTTGCTTTCGGAGAACCAGTAGCTATTTTGACATGACTTATATCACAGGATTCCAAAAAGTCTTCAAATTCTTTTGATGTGAACGCACTACCTCTATCAGATACAATAGTTTTTGGTTTACTGTAATAACTGAAATACTGGGATAAACATTGTATAGCTTCTTTACTTGTTGTAGACTTATTACTATATAATTTAACCAATTTGGTGAATCCATCCACTACTAGAAAAATATGCTGTTTTACAAGGCGTTTTTTATTTACTGGACCGTAATGGTCAATGTGTAATGTTTGAAAAGACAAATTCCCTTTCGGTATAGGGTGTAACCTAGCCCCTACCCTACCTGCGTTTGGCGAAAATGAAATACACTTAAGACAATTTTTTACATGAGACTGTATCTTTTCTTTCATTTTCGGAAACCAATAGTTTTGCTTAATGGTGCTTTGAGTTTTTTCTAAACTCAAATGACCCATGCCATCATGATATCTATAAATGACATTATTTTCCATATGAGCAGGTACATAGAACAATAGATTATCTTCTATTTTCTTATGTACAAGACCGTTTCGCATGTCAAAATTACTATCCTCTTGTTTTTCTAACTTTACAATCAGTTCCTTAATTTTCGGATCCTGACCCTGACTCACCGACAGACTGACTTCGAATGGGTTATCCTCGACAATAAATATGTTTGTTACCCGGCTTAAAGTGTCGACATGTTTCATTCTATCTCCGCTTCTATGTTCTACGACATAATCATAGTCCTGAAGTTCAAGAGCCCATCTTGCAATTCGAGGGTTTAAGTCTTTCTTATCTAAAGTCAGCTTCAATAAATTACAGTCAGTAATAATTTTAAATTTGATACCTAGCAAAAAACTACGAAAACGTTTCAGAGCATTAATGATTGCCAATGTTTCCAATTCAAAGCTATGATATCTACTTTCCACATCGGTTGTACGTTTTGAAAAATAGAATATGGGATGGTACTTTAAATCGTTTTTCCGTTGCATTAGTACTGCACCAAACCCAAGCGCACTTGCATCACAGTGCAACTCAGTTGCGTCATGTGGACTATAAATTGACAAAACAGGCGCTGATGCCAAATTTGACTTTAAGACATTAAAAGCATCCATCTCTGGCTTATTCCATTTAAATTCTACATTCTTCTTGAGCAGATCATAAAGAGGTTTTGCTATTAGCGAAAAGTTTTCCACGAATTTTCTGAAGTAGGAGCAGAGGCCTATAAAACTTTGAACTGCACGGGCATTTTGTGGAATTGGAAAATTCACTACAGCCTCAACACCATTCTTAGTCGGTCGTATACCGGTATTATCAATAGTATAACCTAAATAATCAATAGTTGAATAAAAAAACTTACACTTATCTATCCTTAAAACTAAGTGGTTGTTCACTAACAGCTTGAAATTTTTTGTAATGTTTGGAAATGTTCCTCAAATGTAGCCGATGCTACTACAAAATCGTCAATGTATGCAACTATGTCTCCCTTATTAATTAATTCTTGAAATACCTTGTGGACATGTCTCTGAAATTTTTGCGGAGCTGGTTTTAAACCAAATGGCATTTTTATGAATTCAAATTGTCCAAATGGTGTTATAAATGACGTATATGGTATTGACTCTTCAGCCATACTTATGTGGTAAAATGCATCTTTTAAATCTAAAACAGTAAAATATCGTTTATCCTTCATTATTTCTAATTGGTCTTCAATTACTGGTAGAGGAAAATTTTCTCCAGCTAGCATTTTGTTTAACACTCTAAAGTCGATGCATAGACGACGTTTCTTTCCTTTATTTACCAAAACTATAGGCGAAGTACAAGGAGATTCACTTTCTCGTATGATATTTCTTTCTAGTAGGTCATCCAGAATTCTCTTGACTTCAACTTTTTCAATATGTGCCAATTTACGTAATAAAGCGAAAAGTTTTATTGTCTGTGAGTACTAGTTTTAATTCTGTTTTTACTATTGGCTCCGGTGGGCGTTGAGCAAGCACATATTCGGTTTCAAATAATTTTTCAACTGCTAATCTTTGTGTAGGTAACAATTCAGAATTTATGTTAAGATCATCAGCAATCTTATGTTGTGTTTCCGACACGTCTATATTCACAATTTCAAGATTTGGATCAAACCTATTAGTATCCGTAGTTATAGTCAGCATCAAACCAAAAAGTTTTATTACATCCCTACCAGCTATCATAGATTCTGTCATTGTATCATCGGACACTACAAAAATACATTTTCTTTCTTTTTATCTTGTAACACAATATCTACTCTAACAGTACCTAATACTTTTAGTTTACTACTGTTTATTCCGCGAAACTCATTTGACATATCCACAACCTTCATCAAGCCAGACGATACATGCCCTTCCTTAATGAACGTAATAGGACTCCCTGTATGTAGCAATACATTTAATTGAATCTGATAATTAATACCTGCGCACTTTACAAAAAGTATTATAGATTGAGTAAATTCACTCTTTCTGCTTACCGTTTCGTCGACTACATTTACATCTGATTGTGTACGCTTTGGACAATCTTTCTTCATATGACTACTATCGTTACAAATAAAACATGCACCTTTCTCTTACTTTGGACAATCCTTGTACATATGGCTAGCATCGCCACAAGTAAAACATGTACCCTTTTCTCGCTTCGGTTGCTTACAGTCTTTTGCAATATGTCCATTTTTGTTGCAATTGTAACACTTAACTGGTATCTTATCGCCATCTCCGCTGGGGGGACGTGATCGCGTTGCCTTCGATTCCGCCTTTATTCCAGAAGCTTCCTTTGCCGGACAGTTTTTTTTGTCTTCTGTCAACGAAATTTCTTCAAATGCGGCCAATAATTCAATTTTGGACGTGAATTGCTGCATTCGTGCCTGATTCCGTAAATGCGTATCCGGAATGCCGTCAATAATATAATGTAGAATTTCTGTTTCTACTATTGGCACACGATTTCCCAAAGTAGTCTTCGCGTGATAATAATCAGAGAATGTTTCTCCCTTTTTCCATTGGCGTTCTTCAAAACGCCGTCGTAACGTTAATACATTGGTACGACTGCCAAACATGACTTTCATTTCATCTAATATTTCGAAAACCGACATCTCAATAAGCTCGTGACGGCAATGTAACCATGAAAGTGCTTTTCCTTTCAGTTTAGAAGCAATTAATATTTTCCCGGTACCATCATCTAAATTAAAAGTACTGCATACCAACGTTATTTGATTTTCCCATTGAGAAAAGGCCGGATTATTTCCGTCGTACGCACACACTAAATCAGCCAATGCACGTATGTCAATTGTATTGCGCATTGGTTGCGAAATGCTGGCTGCGTATAACAAATTTTGTATCTCATTTTCCCTTTGCGTTATTTGCAGTTCTCTATTTATAACAGCATTTTCCCTTTTTAATAATTCAATTTCTTTTAGCAATGCCTCACAATTAATATTACGTTGTAACGCTTGACTCGTATTTGGTCCTCCTTCTTCCATTGTAGTGGTTTCGTCAATATCGATACTTTCCATCCAAGCACCTGTTGGATCCGATTGTTCCAATCGTGCAATTAACTCACTTTTGTTACCTGTACTAGACAACCCCAAGCTGGTGAGCTTTTGTTTCAACTGAGAAAGCTTAAAACTCTGTGGGTTCTTCATTGTCTTTCGTACGTTTTGCGAAATATACTGAGGTTCTTGCAGTCGTAAGAAAAAATCTGCCTCGTACCTGAGCGCACAGATCTCGAATTTCACTACTGATCTCGAATCCCACTTCTGAATTGTGAGAGGATGGCTTAAACTTCGTCGGAAACGTAACTATTAACAAGACTTTATTTCACATCTCGCACGTGGCGACGTTACAATACTCTCTGCTCGTAATGGCGACTCGTCGTGTCCCCTCGGCTCGGGTCGGCTGTCGCCGTCGGGCCTCGTCGGCACGCATACACACTCTCACACAATTAGCTGATTGGAAAGTTGCCCAAATATTGTATAATTTCGTTAGAATGTATTAACACTTTGTGGACCGTACCCATTTAGTATATTGGTACCGGAATAACATGAATACAGGTTTACAAATATTTCTGCACTTTCCATAGTATATACGTATATTTATCAAATTGTTTTAGTTTTATTGGAATTATGCTGTTTTTTTTATATAACGTCAAACCTTTGTATGAGTGCATATTAACGCTCTTTTTATGAACTTCCTTAATAATATTCGGCATTTTCAATGCGAAAAATGGGATGTTGCATTTTTCCTCTATCACTGTGCGATATAGAATACAGGTAATTGCTTCATTATTGGCAAATATTTCCAAATACAAGGACAAATAGATATTAATTATACAACAGAAAAGAAATTTGCTCGAAAGTTCCCGAAAAGTAACTAAACAGCCAATACTGATACTTTTTCAATGGGTTTCTTATGGAAAAAGAACTATATAGAACTAATTATTCGCTATTACTTTGCAGAATCGATAGGTACTACAAATTTTGGTACCCCAAAAATATTTTCCTTTTATATCACCGAAATTGAAACGACTCGATTTAAAATTCTGCACAAAAAACATATAAACTTTGACACATGTTTACACATACAGCAGAAGTAGCTGCCATGATATTTTTACTTTTTTAAGACCTCCTATTATTAGGTTACAAAAATATATAAAAACATAATTCCATAACTTTTGAATTTTGCCTTGTTTCCTTATTTCTGGGAATTCTGTCCCATTGTGGCGATGGGCCGCCGGGCGGCCAGCCACTACATTGCTTCTGGAGCAGTGGGCAACCGTTGTAAGTGAAAACCAAGGTGATATCTAATCGGGCCTAAGAGATACTAAGGAGTCCGAGAAAATACAGTTTACCCCTTTTCACCCCCTTGGGGATGAAATTTCCAAGAATCCTTACTTAGTGGGTGCCTATGTCATAAAAACAATGTACCTTCCAAATTTTACTTATCGTTATTGAATATTACTGAAATCTATTATGTTAACAAATTGTTTAATAACAATCAATTGTTTATAGTAATGTTACAACAAAGCATGATCAATTTGATTGTATGAAAGGGATTTCACTGTCACTTTGTTAAAAAATTGTTTAAACAAATTATTAATAAACAATCTACTAACATTTTTTATGTCAATAATCTTTATTTTCGTCTCCGATAGATATCAATGGTTAGATTAATCATGTATTTGCAGTATTTGTCGCGGAAATGATAAAATTAGTAAATAATGTTGTTTTTTTTATTGTTAACAACAATTTTTTAACAACTATTCATTAGAATATCATTCTATAGAGTGTGATGCACATTTCTAAACTCATAAAATATATAGTGATAGCTGTAGGTTTTGAATAAACAACGTGTTTCGTTCGTAGGATTCGTATTTTTCCAGTTTTTGTCAACTTTGAGCGGGCATATTGGCTCCGCCATCTTCTTTTGCAAAAAACCCGCACCGGGATCGTGATCAGCGATACCTAATACCCCAGTATACCAAGTTTCGTTGATTTTCATTTCGATTTGGCGTGGGAATCGATTTTTGACGCCGACTGTGTCATTTTCTCTCACTGTGCGTGGTCTGGCTTTCATCCACTGTTTTCAGGCGGGCAATAGCAATCGTGTAAAGAACATTTAAGAAAATTGTTTGTAATAGATTTTAATAATAAGACACAAGCTAAGATTTTAAACAAAATTTTCTTAATTTTGTTGTGTAATTCTTCAGTATACACATATATATAAAATTATGCAAAAATAAGATATTGCAGTAATAGTAGATACTACGAACTTGGTATTTCTTCTTTAACCGCTCCTTTTATACATTCATTTGGTTTAATCTGTGGAGCACTGATATCAAATTTTCAATTTTGGGCATAACTTTTAATGGAGGAATATATTTTTTCTGTGACTTCAACTTTCCTCGATTCGAGTTAAGGGGGGAGACCACTGTAACGGTCCGAAATGTAAGGGAGTTTTCGGGAATTTATTTCAACCAAACAACGCAAGTAAATCAATTTATTGCTTAGTATAGTTAATAGTGTACATATCGAAGGGTAAGAAATTTTTTTTTCAATCAAATTCATAAATCCGTTTCCTGTATACTCTTCGTCAAAAATTGCGCTGCGGCAAAAACATGCTAGTCGCGTTGACAGTGCCCAGGCCATATGGTTAATCCGAATTCAAAAACACAATAATATTTAGAAACTAGAAGCCTGCCTCTATTACGTGACGATCAAAAAAAGTCAAAATTGCAAAAAATTACAAAATGGCGGACCACTGAAAAAAAAATCATTTTTTCTGGGTACAAAATTAGGGAAATGTTAATAAAAAAAAATAGAAGCAGGTCGAAAATTGAAAAAACTGATCGTCACGTAATAGCCACGGGTTTTCCGTACAATAAATGTCCTGGATCGTGTTAATTGGACGTATAGTTTTCTCTGTAGACTGTCAACGCGGTTGAAAAATGTCATTCTGAGAAAAACGCGTTCAATGTTTCGCGCGGCTCAGTCGCGCGTTTGACCCCGCTTCACAGAAAATCCTATATCTCCGTCAATTTTGCGAATTTCTTCATAAAATTTGGAGACAGCATTCTTGAAATGTGCATCTTTCAGAAAATGTAAAAAAATCAATTTTTCCGAATTTTAATGGTCCGAAAAGTAAGGGTATTTTTGGGAATTTATTTCAACCAAACAATGCAAGCAAATCAATTTATTGCTTAGTATAGTTAATATGTACATATTGAAGGGTAAAAAAAAATAAATTTTTTCATAAAATTCATAAATCCGTTTCCTTCATGCTAGTCGCGTTGACAGTGTCCAGGCCATATGGTTACTCCGAATTCAAAAACACAATAATATTTAGAAACTAGAAGCCTGCCTCTATTACGTGACGATAAAAAATAGTCAAAATTGTAAAAAATTACAAAATGGCGGACCACTGAAGAAAAATCATGTTTTCGAGGTACAAAGTTAGGGAAATGTTGATAACAAAATATAAGGAGGTCGTTAATTAAAAAAAACTGATCGTCAAGTAATTGCCACGGGTTTTCCGTACAATAAATGTCCTTGATCGTGTTAATTGGACGTATAGTTTTCTCTGTAGACTGTCAACACGGTTGAAAAATATCATTCTGAGGAAAACGCGTTCAAAGTTCCGCGCGGCTCGGTCACGCGTTTGACCCCGCTTCACAGAAAATACTATATCTCCGTCAATTTTGCGAATTTCTTCATAAAATTTGGAGACAGCATTCTTGAAATGTACGTCTTTCAGAAAATGTAAAAAAGAAAAAATCGATTTCTCAAATTTTTTACAGTGGTGTCCCCCCTTAAGCCGTATATTGCTCTGTTGGCGGGTGGTACATTTGGTAACCATCCGTACGCTTGTGTAGCGTTGTTCACGGCCTACTCGCGCTACAATACCGTCATAAACCACCATCCTGGGGAGACACACTGTCCGATTATCCCGGCTAATTTTTCGAACCAGCTAATACAGAGTGATTCTGGAACTCCGCCCGACAATGGATGCGGCCTGGTACCCCGTAGCGAGGACAAACTCCCGCAGTGCCTCACCGAATTTTATGGCTTCCGACCCCCGAAGGGGTTGGAATGTCTATTAAGAAGTGAGAAATCTTCGATTTCCGCATTGCGTATCAGATCTTTGCGAAAACGACGCCAATTGATTCCTTATGTTTCACCGATGAAACTGACACCAAGAACGACGTAATTCGGAAAATAAGGAAGGAAATTCCATAAAAAATTAATTTCCATAACCTTAAGCTATTATCGTTAATAATAGTCCGATTTACATGAAATTTAGTATGATTTTCATCGGAAAAACATAAGGAATCGGCATCGCTTCCATATCGATAAGATAATGAATAAAGAATTATTTTTTTCTGAAACAGGTATGAATTCTTGGCCGACCGTAGCGAATTGAGGTCGGCGCCCCGCAGTCAAGGGGTAAAAATGTGAAATATCCATTTCAGCTTATTAAGAAATTTTTTATTCTTTATCGTATCGATAGGGGAGTGACACCAATGGATTCCTTATGTTTTTCTGATGAAAATCATACCAAATATCATGTAAATCGGACTACTTTTACATAAAGATACAAATTGCTTGTGTCGACAGAGCAATATACCGATTAGCTCAGGCCGAAGAATGACTAAAATTCTTAAAGACTGCACCACGTTCTTTATTGCCCTTAGAATTTTCATTTCGCTCTGAACCCGTTATTGTCACGATGCACAGTGGCCCTCAAATCCAAAAAGGGATGAAAAATTCAACATGTCATTTGTTCCTATCAAAATGCCGAATCTTATTTAGCTGATTTTAAAAAACTTTTTGGTTTGAAGAAATGCATAAAAGATGTCTTCGCGATACCGTCTAAGAAGATGTTTTTACATTTGCATCAGAATTCTTCAGATCCAGTAACAGATACTTTTCTATCTTTGGCAACAGAAAACCAAACCGTTTTTTAAAATCAATTTTTATAATAATCAATTCATTGCAAATACCATATATTTTCAAATATGTTTCCGCTTCCGGAGAATCGAAAATTTTGCCATATTTAAACGTATATGCGCGTAGAAGTTTCGTTTTTAAAAAACAAGTTTTGCCAATAATATCAGTCCAACCGACACTAAGAACTTTATGTTTTTCCATGTCTTTTCTTTATAAATTTTCAATACAGAAGGAATAGATTTCCATTGTTCCACAGGTAATGTAATATCAAAATATAATTGCGACAGTATATTATTTATTTTATTTGGATTATTGAAAAGCTAGAATTTTCAAATTCTAGTATTACTTTCGTTAGAAACATTAATGCTATGTACTATTTCTTTTTCTTCTTCTTCCACTGGTATTTTGAAAAGTTTTTCAAATTTGATAGCAAATTCCACCGATTGTATTTAACGTAAGAGTTTAGTGTATTTGGTGACAACTTATCACAAATGTTTATAAATGCGGAGTTACTTTCCTTCGCTGACGGCACGCAACGCTGACGCCCTAAAGGGCCGCGGCGCCAAGTGCCACTGCTGAAACGTAAACAGATGTCTGCGATACTCTCGAATTCTTCCCAACGACCCACCAAAGTCAGTCAGTCTTCAGAGTTCGGACACAGCTCTCGCAAGATCGTGCGTTCATTTACGGCTTGTGAAGTAACTATGAGAAGATTATATTATTTTTCATTTTGCAATTTCAATGTGGTGATTAGTGAAAAATTCCTAGAAAAGCATTGATAGACTCTGGTGTTATTCTGCACATGCTGCAGAAATGTGAAAAGTGTGAAGTATTCGATGAGAGCTACAAATTGAAGTGCCGTTCGAATAAAGTGACGGAAAGAAATGTGTGCAAATTTTTTGGATAATATACCACCAAACAACTTAAACCATTACGGAAAGAAACATCGATTCAGATAATATATACGAAAAAAATCGAACTTAAACGTGATCGCGTCCCCGGTACACTCCTTTGTCGCGGTTTTTATTTTTTAATTCGATTCTGGAGGCTGGGCATTCGAAATCATTGGGTGGGCAAATCTCTTCCACATCTAGATTAACGAAATAAATTGTTGGACAAACATTTCGATCATTTAATTAAAAAAAAATCGAGCTTATACTTGGTCGTTTCAACCGTATCGTACTTCTTAGCTATTTTTATTATTACTTCCATTCTGGAGGGTGGGCATACGAAATTATTGGGTGGGCAAATCTCTTCTACATCTAAACTAACGGCCTGCATCGTTGAAAGAAAGATTTTGATAAAATATTTTTAAAAAATCGAACTTTAACGCGATCACGTCACCCGTACCCTTTTTTTTCGCGGTATTTATTATTTAATTCGATTCTGGAGGGTGTGCATACAAAATTATTGGGTGGGCTAACCTCTTCCACATCTAGACTAACGAAATCAATTGTTGCACAAACATTTCGATCGTTTAATTAAAAAAAATTGAGCTTATACTTGGTCGTTTCAACCGTATCGTACTTCTTGGCTATTTTTATTATTAATTCGATTCGGGAGGGTGGGCATACGAAATTATTGTTTGTACAAACGTCCTCTACATCTAGACTAACGAATTGCAGCGTTGAACAAACGATGTGATCGTTTAATTAATAAATAATCGAACTTATACGTGGTCGCGTCTCCGATATCCTTCTTTTTCGCGGTTTTTATTTTTTAATTCGATTCTGGAGGCTGGGCAAACGGAATCTGAGGCTGGGCAAATGTGACCAGATCGTGGACAATCGTTTCCTACTTTTAAAAGATTCAAAAGTGTTCATGGAGGGTGCTGAAGACAAATTTTTTTTGACCATATCTTTTTTTGAAGGTTGTGCAAACGAAAATTTTGGGGGGGGGGGGTGTAAACGTGGGCATACGATGGACAATCATTTCCCATTGTCCAATCGTTAAAATTTTTTCATGGGGGTGCTGGTAAAAATTTTTTTCTTCACCATAATTTTTTTTTGAAGGGTGGGCAAACGAAAATTTTTGTTGGGCAAACGTGGGAAACGATGGACAAACGAATGCCGTTGAGTTTGTTTAAAAAATCGAATTTGGGGGTGCTAACTTCACAAACCTCTCGCACAGGTCATTTGTTTTTGATGTTTCAAAACGTACTTACTTTTCGTCGCCATCGTATCTCCAAAACAAACGGCGTCACGATCAACTGATCGACGTTCAAATCGGCAGCGAGCCGATAACTTGATAACTTCAAACACTAATAATTTAAAGTGTGGGACGAGGGGGGAAATGATTCTCGTGTGATTATTTAGAGGAGGGTGTGCTGAAAATATTGCAATTCATCTGAAAGCCGAAGTTTTTGTCGTTTGGAAGATATTCCTTGTCAAATTTGAAAAATGTCGCTGCTTCTGTTACTGCATATAAAATTATTTTTTAATGGATTATTTATATTAATTACTAATAAAAGAAGATATTTATCGCATAAACCTGGCCCTTAATTTAAACAAACCGATTTGTTGCTACTTTCCATTATTATTCGAGTTTTCGTTATAGTTTGGAAACGAAAAGTTTCCCAAACATTTTACTTAAGGAAGTTCGATACCGGAGAAAAAATAATGAGAAATATTTAAAAAGTGTTTTAATCTAATGTTCAAAGTGTAGTCCGCATTGTGTCAAAACTTCAAGTGGATTGACCGCGCGGTTTTTGTAAAAATTGAAATCAAAGTTGCGCGCTTATACACAGGCTGTCATGAGAGAAGCGATAAAATTTCTATAAAGTGTTACACAGAGTCCTTAAAAATAGTGAGAATGTCCTAAAAAATGTTGCAACGAAAAGCTTAAGTATTCCTATGAAATTCTAAAAAAGAAAATCGGACATGAACTATACGGTTTATTAGATAATTGAATAAATAGACAGCAATGTGCTCGTATTTTTGGAACTGCCTGAAGGAACTGTTTGGAACGTGGCAACGCTGCACGCCGGGTAGTCATCTATACACTGTATACTTCTACAAAGCATACAGTAAAAATTGGTAAAAACATTACCAAGCTATAAACATATATTTAGTAATTTGTTGCGAACCAGTACGAACACGCAAAAAGACGACACAAGTGTGAGATGGAAAGAGAAAAAAAGATGGATGCAAAGCGACGTTGCCGCATTTCACTCACATATTTTACGCTACTTTTAATGAAAAATTGTGTTTCTAGCTGCATTAAACATACTTTTTGTTCAATTGAATGCCAAAACAAACTGTGTAGTAATAATTTTATTAGGAATAGACATGTAAACAACATTTTTGTCTACATAATTTTTTTTTTATCTAAGACTGGTATCACTGCAGAGCTGTCATATACAGGGTCAAACGTTAAGACTGCAATCTACGCGCGCACGAACATGTAAAATGGCAACACCGCCTCACGGACTCATTCCACTACGATCATGCGCCGATACTTCCGTCATCTATGAGCCAATGATGAAAGTGTACGGTCTTTTAGGTACCAGTATTAAGAGTGCGACCGCGCCGATCCTGTTATCTACGTATGCAATGGTCGAGCAGCGGTATGAGACCTCGCTGACGCGTTAGTGGCCCGGATTGAAAAATTTAGAGCATTTTTCGCATAACTTTTGAACTACAAAAGATATCGGAAAGCAATTTGCGCCATTAAATGGGGACTAATTATCCCTTCTAATGGCGGAGAAATTTCCAAATTTTACGTTTACTTAATGTTTCTTTTTTCAATTTTTTAACCGTAATTGTTGCGAAACGCTTTTGCAAACTGTTTATTTAAATACTTTATATAATGCTCTTTTTAAAATTCATGGCGCCGATAAACAATAGGCTAGTTGTCCCTGTATCATTACTTTCACAAATTGAGCAATTAAATTTTTATTCAATTACATATTAGTTCTGCAGCCTCAGAATCAAATGCTCTGGTTTCCTTTTTTGCGATTTTATCCTTAATGTAGTGCATGCACAGATCGGAAGTAAGGGGTAACTAATGGGATGCGTCGCTGTTTCTAGCAGTCTTTGAATTTTTTCTACAATTTTTGTGTCTGAAAGTTTTAACCCTTTAGATATTATACACTACGCCTGTAGTGGCTTCCGTTTATGTTATCTTTTGGAATGGTACATGAAAATGGGGTGACTTACGTTAATATCATCTTTTGAAACGATACGCCACTATTGTGGCTTTCACACGCAGGTGGCGAAAAGTCAAGTCAACCCTGTTGTAGCTAAAAAATTTTAAATTGAATCGGGTATGGGACCAGTTGATATTGTTTTCAAAACTCGTTACAGTAATCTGGGTTGCGAGTGGTAAACCGGCCATAAAAGCGGAGCGCGCGGCTCGCTCACTTGAGACGGGGACATCCGATACACTAATAGCTGTTTGCGACGTTAATTTGAAAGAGACCATCCTAGAATTCACCTTATTTTCTAGGTAGCGTTTCTAGGAATTGTTTCTTTTTATATATATACGAAAAAGCCGTATGACTAATATCGTACAGCAACCAGCTCCGACTTTTATTCGAATGAGGTAGTTCAGGGCTATTATTTCACAACCACCGTCTATTTTACACAGAGACACAGCAAATAATTTTACTCAACATTTAATACTTTTATTTTCGGATGAAATCATAAAAAAAATAACAAGAACATGAACAAAGTATTTGAAGAAAAAAAAACGGTGGCTATGTGGCAAATCGTGTGGCTCACATGTTAAAATTTTTCCCCAAAACAGTTATGCAAGAATCAGTTCCCACTTCGTCCCTCTTTTCATGTTATTATTATTTGAAGACGTTCGCGCTGGGACGATCCACCACGATCGGTGACGCGACGCGTTCCGAACGTGGCCGAACACCGAGCGCAAACGAACCAGGCAACGGGTTTATACTCGCTACGAGGCCCGAGTGTGACCGAAGTACGACTTTCAAAGGGAGGCACACTTCTCGAAGCCACTTATCGCACCGGCCCGGCGTTCAGAGCTGCCAGTGAGCGCTGGATAGCAGCGATGCCCGAGCTACGAGAATTTTAGGATGGTCTTTTTCAAATTGACGTCGCAAAGAGCTATTCGGAATTCTCCGGCTCAGGTAAGCGAGCCGCGCGCTCCGCTTTTATGATCGGTTTGCCACTTGCACTCCAGATTAATCTAACGTGGTTAGAAAACAATGTGTCGACTGGTCTTGTACCCGTCTCAATTTAAAAAATTTTGACTACGACAGGGTTGGCTAGATTTTTCGCCACTTGCGTGTGAAAGCCACAATAGTGGCGTATCGTTTCAAAAGATGATATTAACGTAAGTCACACCATTTTCATGTACCATTCCAAAAGATGACATAAACGGAAGCCACTAAAGGATTAAAACGTTCGGACACAAAAATTGTAGAAAAATTCAAGGACTGCTAGAAACAGCGACGCATCTCATTAGTTACCCCTTACTTCCGATCTGTGCATGCACTACATTAAGGATAAAATCACCAAAAAGGAAACCAGAGCATTAGATTCTGAGGCTGCAGAACTAATATGTAATTGAATAAAAATTTAATTGCTCAATTTGTGAAAGTAATGATACCGGGACAACTAGCCTATTGTTTATCGGCGCCATGAATTTTAAAAAGAGCATTTTATAAAGTATTTATATAAACAGTTTGCAAAGCTTTTCGCAGCAATTATGGTTAAAAAAATTGGAAAAAGAAAAAATAAGTAAACGTAAAATTTGATAAATTTTCCACCATTAGAAGGAGATAATTTGGCCACGTTTTATGGCGCAAATTGCATTCCGATATCTTTTGTAGTTCAAAAGTTATGTGAAAAATGCTCCAAATTCTTCAACCCGGGCCACTAACGCGTCAGCGTGGTCTAATACCGCTGCTGGACCATTGCATACGTAGATAACGGGATCGGCGCGGTCGCAATTTTAAAATGGCTACCGTTTTCTTACCCGTCTGCTACGTCAAATTTAATATTCTCTGGCGAAAGCCAAAAGCACCCTGCGCTCTCTACTGGCACCTAAAAGACCGTACACTTTCATCATTGGCTCATAAATGGCGGAAGTATCGGCGCATGGTTTTAGTGGAATGCGTTCGTGAAGCAGTGTTGCCATTTTACCTGTTCGCGCGCTCGTAGGTATCGAACCTCCTTAAACCACTGTAAAGGGTATTAAATAAAGTACCAAATAAGCAGTATTACATTTTTTTTATCACAAATAAGTTAAAAAAATTGAAAAATAAATAAATAAATGAATGTAAAAAATATTAAATTATACAACATTAGAAAGGAATTATTTTCTTCTATTTTTTGGCGCAAATTTCATTCCGATATCTTGAAAAAAAAAATCCAAATGGCGATAAATTTTAAATCTGGCCCACTGTTTGCCGCTTTAAATTCCGCACTCGTTCGATTGCCGATCACCACAGCCCCGTTATTTCTCAGGATATCCATATAAAATAGTCGACATATATTCTCGAAACCTGAAGCTTTTCAAATATGTAACAATAAAAAGATCAATATTTTTTACCCGCAGTAGGTGTGAATTTCGTCACCACCCGGGATAAAAAATATTCTCCAGAAGCTGATATTATCAAGTTATCCGAGATATAATGTAATTAAAAATAACCCAAATCAGGTCGTATTTGTAATCATTTTTATTGGAAATGCCTCGCCTATTCGTTTGTAGAACTCTGCCTGGCAGTTCCTTTACCGAATGAAAATCCTGGACGCCATTCATATATTTTCCATGGTTGAAGTTAAGCGTGTTTCACCATGAAAAAATAGTGGACGTCGAGGTTAAACTGGCGCCGATCAAAAGCTTCCCGACAACGGGCTAATCAACACTCCAATAAGACAGTCCCACGAAAATTCGCGGCACCCCTAGTGCAACGGAGACGACGTTCCAGGGTACGGACGGAGGAAATTGGGGGATTACGATAGTGACTGCGACACGCGACGTTTCGATCCCACTTGTACCTTGTAGATAAAGCTCTGCACTGCATTACGAGTTGTTACGTTACACTCCCAACTAAACTCTCATGAAGATTTAATGGACAATATATAAATTAGAAGTTTCGTTAGTATTAGCACGTGTCCAAAGTGCGGAGTGAATTGGATGTTACGAGCCAGGGCTGCGGCAACGCGAGAGGCTGGCGAGAAGGGTATTTCCCAAGGAATACGGTTTATGGGTTTGTTAGTTAGAGGGCGGACGAACCTGATGCGAAATCAGGAAGCCGCTAGGATTATTTGAAACGAGTACGAATCTGATGCGAATCAGAGAGCCTGTAGGAATGGAGTCAAACGCAGACGAACCTGCTGCGAAATCAGGGAGCTGCAGGAGGGTGAAACGTCGTGAACGAACCCGATGCGAAATCGGGGAGTCACTAGGATGAAGTTCATAGACGAACTCGACGCAAAGTCAAGGAGCTGTTAGGACGTTGGATTATTCACAGACGAACCTGGTGCGAAACCAGGGAGCTGTTCGGAAGTTGGTAGATTTACAGACGATCTTGATGCGAAATAAGGGAGCTGTAGGATATGGACGAACCTGGTGCGAAATCAGGGAGCCGTAGGTGAGTGAGGTACGAACGAACCTGATACGAAATCAGGGAGTCGCGGGAAATGTTAGTAATGCCTCGTAACTCTTAATTAATATTTGATACAACTCGAGCTGTAAAGTTGTATCAGTGGGAATATGCTACTAGTATTATAAGGATCGCTGGGTAAAGAATGGGTTTAGCGAAATCTACTTGACTTCCACGTGAACACTATTCGTATATTCAATAATTAATTATTGTACAAATGTAAGTGTCGCCGTTAATTAATTATATAAAATGTGTAAGTGACCACTAAATTGCACGGTGTTGACGCACTGGCGATGCGGGGAGTAAGAGTGGCTATTTCAATGTGCCAAATAGAATATAAACCGGACTCGCGGATTCTATGAGGTTAACTATTGATTTGGAAGGGGACGCGAGCCCGATTTTACTAGATTTAACCAACTCTGTACGAGCGTGACACGACGTGACTCTATGCGTGACTGTATAGCTTTGAACCGAAGAGGGTTGAAACCAAAGGGTTTATATAGTTCCAAAAATGAGTGGCGATTCGTTACAAATCTCCATATAAGGAAATTCGTAGGGGTCGCCGTCGCGTCACTCACGTTCCCATGGTCGTGATCCAGCTGGTCGAGATCATGACTCCCATTAGTGGTGTGTGATGAGCGAAAGGATTTTAGGGCGTTTCCCTTTGGAGACGCGAGCTTGAAAACCGGTTGAGAGCGGCGTATGGGAAAATTCCACATACGTAACATGGATAAACTTTTCTGTAGAAGCGCTGCTTGAAAAGGCCAGAACGCCTCGAAGGGGCAACTCTCAAAATCGTGGGCTAATCAAAGTGTTAGAAAATGCTTTTGGAATGTGGCGAACGTGAATGCAACTGGTCGTACTGAACTGTTTCAAATCAATATGTGTAGCTCATATCAATAAATAACATAAACATAATTTATGCATGCTTGTTTTGTATAACACTAAAAGTAAGGCCATTATTATTTTCTCTATATTTCATCATTTTGTTAAAACTTTTTAATGAAGCATGTATTAAACTAAATTTATAGTGTTCTTTTTCATATCTCGTAGGGCGTTGAAGATATGAAAAAATTGTTATTATATGAATTGTTTGGTATGGAGGGACACATCATGTAGATTATAGTGGATAGGTATGTACGGAAACCTCTGGAACACAAATTGAAACAGAAGAAGAAGAGTGCATGTTCTGCAACTTACGAATAATATACCTATTTTAATTATTGTAAGTATAAAAATGTGTTAAGGCTGAAAATCCTCTAAATACAATTTATAATGTATATCAGGCTTGGGAATTAAGTGAACGCAGCGGCCGATTTTCAGAGGCAACGCCTCCTTTCTCCCGCCGCGCGTCTTGGCCCCCGCGGCGGCCTGGGTGCTTGGAGCGCCTCAGGCCCGTACCATAAGAACCGCGCGTGGCGCGTTGACAAAACAAAAACGCATCGACAATCGTGCTTTCTGGGACGATGTGGAAAACTATTGATACAATATCGCCCCAATGCGCCACGCGCAGTTCATATGGTACAGGCCTGAGACGCTCCAAGCACCTAGGCCGCCGCGGGGGCCAAGACGCGCGGCGGGAGAAAGGAGGCGTTACCTCTGAAAATCGACAGCCGCATTCACTTAATTCCCAAGCCTGATGTATATAAAATGCTCCGGTTACTAAAAAAATAGTGTGCAAATAGTTTTCATATTTCACATGCAGTACTTACTAGTTATTTCTTTGAAGATAAGGAATGCTTTAGCAACCATCTATTAAACATGTAAGTGGACTAAAAAACTTCGTTTCTTTTATCGCTGTTAAAGGTTAACAGTTTTTCTAAACAATTTATACATGTATAACAGAGGATGATAGATGCAGTTTTGGAGTATAGCTGGTTTTGGATAGCTTACGTCATCAATCTATCTCTCTTCTTCCTTCTTGTTTGCATATCAGGCACAGAAAACGATTTTTCTAAAGGCATCTTGCTTCCCAAGAATATGGAATGATATCTCCGTTCCTTTGAAACTTTATTACTAGCCGCCACACCTATATCAATATTAGTCATTTTATTCTTATTTATAATTAATTATAAATATTTTCAATAGTCCTAGACTCAATTTTAAAAAAATGTAATTTTGGTTTATTTGTTAAGATTGGGTAATATTTATACTTTGTATTTCTACAGGGTGTTTATAAATTTGTGGGACAATATTTCAAGGTCGGTTCTGCTCATCAAGGAAATAAGAACATTTGGTATATGTCCGATAATGCTTAGATTTGCAGTTACAAGCATTTTTATATTCCGTAAAATACCGACTTCCGTTTCCGGTCGCTTGCGTGATAGACGAGTGAAAGTGCGTGGTGAGTTCGAGAAAGTAAAACTGAGTGATGTAGTGAAGGAGAGTGCTGAGAGTGAGTGCGATAGGTGGGGAAGAGGAGGGGAAGGGAGGAGGGCAAAGGGTAATACCTATGGAAGTGGGTAATACAGATGCAGGAAGGAATAGGGAAGTATGTTGGAGATTAGGGTGAGCCAGGCGTGGTTTTCGCGGGAAGAGAGGCTGAGTACAAGTGGCGGGATATGTATGGGAAGGAATGAGTCATAAATAGTTTGGGGATAGGAGGGAAATTTGAACGAGAGATAAAAGATAATGAAGAAAGGGCAAAATTTTAGGGGATAAGCAGAGAAGGATAATAGGTAAATAGGTAAATATATGATAGGGTGCAGGGATAACATGAAGGGAAACGGGGAAGAGGGACAAGAAGGTAAACATGGAGGGAAAGGGGGAGGGAAAAGGAAAGGCGAGGCAGCAAAAAGAAGAGAGAGGAAGAAAGGGCAGTCTATGTAGTGTAAGGAGTGCGGGGAGTTTGGCCAGTTTCTGGGGTAAAAGGAGGAAGGAGAGTGATGAGGAAGAGGATGATTTGATGAAGGAAATTGGGGGAGGGGTGTTTAAGGAAAGCGTGAAGACGGAGGGATCGCCGGGGGACCAGGGCAGGAGAGGGGGAAACGGGAGGGATTGGAATGGTTGAGAAAGGGGCTGATGGTGGATATAAGAGGGGTTAGGGAGGAAATGAAGCAGGATAGGGAGGACAGGAGAAAAGTGATGAAGGAATAGGGAGCAGAAAGGAGGAGATGGGTGGGATGAGAGGGCGAAGAGGAGACGATGTGTAGGGTGAGGGTGACGGACGAAGAAGCCGAGAGGTTTTGGCCTGGAAGTGAAGTGAGGCAGGGGTATCCAGTAGATAAGCTACACCGGCTCTGGATCAATGCTAGGCGAGGGGGTGAAGCGGGGCGGGGGTACCGCAACTGTGGCGAGGGGGAGGCGGGTGAGGGGAACGCGACCTGTCGACTTGGTGGTGATGAGACGGTGGAGGGGGAACGCAGCTCGTTGAGTGGAGAGGGGGTACCGGCGATGACTCATCACGCGTTGCCGGAGGCGCGAAAATTCGAAGCGATACGCAACCCTCTTATCGCTCCAAGGTCAGATCGCGCCCCAGATAGCAGTGACGTTCTAATAAGGTGTGCGAGAGAGAGGTACGATATTCACGTCTATTTCTCTCTCTTTCTATTCCTCTCTCGAGCCATGGTCAAAACATACAGAGGTATTACGCGTAGAAGATAAAAGTTGAAACCTGCATTTTGTTATTGCGCAATAACAGCGCTTAAAACATATAACGATCGAAGGTACACTTCCGAGAATAATGCGCAGCATCTGTGCGCGCGCGTGCACGATATCTGAACCGCGAAAATTCGAAGGCGAAATGTATGCGATACTGATTGAAGGTGAACTTTCGAGAATAATACGCATATGCTGCAGCGATCACGCATTGTCAGAATATGATATGTACAAGATTAAAGCGATGTAATCTAATACTTTTGGCGACATTCCATTGGACCAGAGATGAATTCGACTTGTTGGTGATGATGATTATCAAAAACATATTCGGTGCAAGAGATATGATACTGCGTGAAGGTTTGGTTCCGAGTACCAGTTATCATGCTGTACTCTCGAGTGCGTAAATATATATGTTCCAACATTGCGTATGATATGTGAGTCACGGTTAGGCGAGTACAGTTACAGTGTAGGAGACTATGCAATAGAATATATTGTTACGAGCACCGGGTGTAGGCCCGTGCATAGCCTGCTGGAGCTCGTAGCTGAAGACAGCAGAAGGTCAACCCCCTTCAAGAGGACGATCGGTACATCGACAAGAGGACTGTCTCCTACGAATCGCCATCACGGCCGGATGTGTCGGTCTACGTTTATAATCTATAGCCTATGCCCATGTAACCAAATATAGTTGAAACGTGCACTCGCGTGTGTGTTAATCAATCCTTTGGGTCGGGAGAAACACCCCGGCGCAACAATATGTTATTCGAAATGTGTAATAAGAGGTATAGATGTTTCGAGATCGTAACATACCTAGTGTAAGGAATGAAGATCGAAAGAATGCTAGTTTTTGGGATAAGTGATATCCTATGCGGATAGGAGAGGATCGTGTAAGGTATCAGGCAATACGGGTATTCGTATGAAAACGTGTTGTATTTATTGGGAAAGTATATAGACATGTGTACATTATTGCGGCACGTTGCGAGCATCGCCTATAATCGAATCTAAGCATAACGCTAATAATTCACAATCTAACAAAGAATGCGGTTCGAATTATTCGCTTTCTGAAATAAGTTTTTCATAGTCCGCGGTCGATGTCGTAGCTGTACGTATAATGTCTACAAAGGACGCGTATTTGCTGCTTACGGTGGTCAGAATTTCCGACAACCACGAGAACATATGATCGATGCAGCGATCGTATTTGAACATTTGGTGTATCGTAGCTTCGGCCATGTATATGATCGAACTACCATCCGATATTTTGGCAATTCCTTGACTCTTGATTCGCGTGAAGTCGATGCGTAAATGATCGACAACGATAGGGTCTTGATGCGATGGAGTTGCGTCGTTACGGAGACGTTGAAGTATCTCCGGTTCTTGCTGCAGCAGAAGTTTCCACGTAGACATGGGGAAACACAGTTCGTTGGATTTGTTCTCGACTATTGCGATTTTGACGCAACACGAATCCCGTCTAACGCAAATTCAAATTGCGAGGCGTTTGTACGTGGTCAAGGTCAATAAGGAATCGCGCCCTATGATTCATATGTTAGATTTCTTCGGCGCTGTTGCAGATTTATCGCTGTAAGAAACACACGCACAGAGTTAATGATTCGATCGGTTTCGTGTAAATCGAAAAGTATGCAAATGTGTACTACGTACCTTATATTCGGACGATACTGTTTATTTGGGAAATCCGTATCGTTGCAGCGATTGAAGTGGTTCTCGACCATGTAGGAAGCGTTGTTGAAATGTCGGTTAAACATTTTGAATACACTATGACCGAGTATACAGAACGGTTTGCGGATACTAACTATGTAGGCACGAACGTACGCGATGTAATGTGGTGTGCAAGACCGATCGGTACTTCTTTTATAGTGGTTCACAATCACACACACACACACACACACACACATGTACGGAAGTACAGTATGTTGGTGGAGGGTAGTGAAGTTGTAAATAGTACGAAAAAAAAATGAAAAGAAAAAGAAAACGCGATGACGGGAAAAAACAGGGCAGAAAGAAGTGTATATTGAAAAGAAAATGGAGATGGAAGAAGCAAGTGTCAGTATATGAAGTATTCACGTAAAAAAAATATATCGTGGGAACCCACAAACTGTAACATGTCATGTGTATGCGTGTGATAGCGCGAGGGTGTGCGTAGAAGACGAAGATGGATGGCGAGAAGAATGAAAAGAACAGTGCCTGTACAGTGAACAAGGCTCGAGATACCCGAATGGTCAATGATGACTGAGATGCAACTACATCTCTACTGGTGGAGGACTGCCCCTACCATGCACTATGCTTATCTTAGTCTTTAAGAAATGCGGACGCTTCACCAGGACGACTCATTACAAGTGTGAATCAGGTAGCGGGTCGACGACAGGAACGAGTTGAAGGCATATAGGGCAAGTATTTGTTTTTTTTTCATAACGCTTACGCTGTTTGCCATGAGATATATCATACAGTTTTACTGTTTCAGCGAATAATGAGCAATCGCAGTAGCAACGTATGACGGAGATCTAGATGTTTTGGAGTTATAGCATATTAACGACACACTGATACGCGTATAGGAAATTAATAGTGAGAAAGAGACAGAAGGGGTATAAATACGTAGGATATGTAGTGTGCGAGGATGACATCACGGAAGCTGCCAACCCTCCCCGAGCAAGCTGCCAACCCTCCCCGAGCAATCTGTCATTTCTCCCCGAGGAAGCTGTCATCCCTCTCCGACGAAACTGCCATCCCTCTTCGAAGAGTTTAGTGTAGTATTTGCATTAATGTTACTAGTGATGGCAACGATGTTTTTACCATTATCGTAAATATGGGTATGCGTTGATAACAATTGTACTGTGCATACTTCTTTCGTCATTGACAATAATGACAGTCTCAATGCCGTTTGAATCGTGCAGAATATCGTTGTTTCCGCTGACGACATCGATTCCATACTTGTGGAGGATGAATATGTTCAGGTAACACACACACGCGCGCGCGCACAGAGAGAGAGAGAGAGAGAGAGAGAGAGAGAGAGAGAGAGAGAGAGAGAGAGAGAGAGAGATGGAGAGGGTGAGAGATACATATCGTGCCTCTCTCTCACACTCCTTGTTCGCGGGCGCGATCTGACCTTGGGGCGATAGAAGCGCGCCGGTTCGCTTTGAGGATGCTGCGCATTATTCTCTGAAGTGTACCTTCGATCGTTATATGTTTTGGGCGCTGGCTCCGTATGTTTTGACCATGGCTCGAGAGAGGAGTAGAAAGAGAGAGAGAAATAGACGTAAATATCGTACCTCTCTCTCGCACACCTTGTTCGAATGTCACTGCTATCGAGGGTGCGATCTGACCTTGGGGCGATAAGAGGGTTGCGTATCGCTTCGAATTTTCGCGCCTCCGACAACGCGTGATGAGTCATCGCCGGTACCTCCTCTCCATTCAACGATCCGCGTTCCCCCTCCACCGGCTCATCCCCACTATGTCGACGGGGCGCGTTCTCCCCACCCGCCTCCCCCTCGCCACAGGTGCGGTACCCTCGCCCCGATTCAACCCCTCACACTGCGTTGATCTAGAACCGGTGTAGCTTATCTACTATGTCCAAAACGAAAGAGTTTGGCAAAAGGCGCTAGAGGCGCCGAATAGCTCTGCAATGTCCGCGATGTTCAAAGGATGTTCAAATTTGAAAATTTGCATTTTTTTGCAAAATCGAATTTCTCACAAACTGAGGGTGATGAGAACAAACGGTTTGCGGATTCGTGTTCAGCGCCCACAAGTCTATAAGAAACGGCTATTGATGTTACAGATCAAAATGGCTGTTGGACAGTGATACGTGGAACGGGAACGAGGCGCGTGGGGAGCACAGTCACTGTAGGTACATCCAATCTTAGCCATGTGTTTTCCCTGCGTTTCACAGCGCAACACATCCTTCCATATTGGTTTCAAGCAATAACAAGTGCTTTTACGTTATATTACACGCAACAGAAACGAAACCTTTACATATTCTGCGTTTGTCAACATTTTGGTACTTTTCACTAAAATTGCGAAAATTCAAGGCGAAGTTCAGAACAGAAGATATTAACCGATCGAGCTGAAATTTTACACATGTATTAATGTCACGGGTGGGCAAGTTTTCCACGCTATTACGATGCGGTCCGACGAAAAAAGTGTTTTTCGCTACACCCTAGTACCGGGGTACCTTGGTTATTGAGAATCAGTATGTGAACTTTGACGGGATAATTCTCCATATCCAAGACCACTAAAAGAAGTCTGAAAATATATTTCGCTTACAAAATGTTCAAATAACGAAGATCCAAGCGGTCATGACGAAAGTTTCACGGGAAAATAAAATTTTTTCATAATACATGCCCTAGTGGGTATCCCGGTACCCGGTTATTGACATAAGGGTTAATTTCCACGTGTTGTAGCCACGGGTTAATATTATCCGAATGAGCTGAAATATGGTGTAGCGCAATTTTAGATCAAAAGGAACAAAACTAGGGGGGTTTCACGGAAAATTTGAATATATTACCACTTATTCACTAAGTAAAAAAATTCATATTTTCCGTGGGACCCCCCCCCCCTAGTTTTGTTCCTTTTGACCTAAAATTGCGCTACACCAAATTTCAGTTCATATATACATATATATGTATATACATATATGTGTGTGTGTGTGTGTGTGTGTGTGTATATATATATATATTACCGGGAATGATACAGCGGATTAGGATCTGAGATAGTTAGGGAACTTATCTGGGGAACAGAATCCTGACCTGATGGCTGAAGTTATATTGAGAAGATATTTCTGATTCATACTAAGTTGTTTGAGAACTTTCTCATCAATAGATGGAATGTCGCAATCAATGCTCTCAAATTTAACGGCAGGTAAGTTTTCACCGCTCAAAAGACACTTCGGAATAGGACCACAAAACGATTTTGGACCTGTAGTGTGACCATCTAAATGTTCAAATAAGTGTCTGAATGGAAGCTAATTGAAGTGCAACATGCAAATAATCCTTTGGAAATATCTTTTAAGAATCATTTAGATATTGTGAACTAGATCCAGAATTCTTCCATCCAGTATTAGTTGCCGTCCCCAAGAGAGATTTGCAATTCATTTAGATGTGAGATGACACTATCAGTAATTTTTCTCCCAGAACTTGACGTTAGAGAAACATGACTCGTGTAGATAGACCCCGGCTCTTGAATCAATGAAATATGTTTCTGTTTCACTATAACCGTTACGTCGCAAAATATAAACACAGATACTACGTCTCGCGACAATATATAAAACACTATTTTACGCGTTTATGTGCTTAAATAATATTTTCTGATGCTCAACAGTGAAATATATAAATTTTATGAAAATATACAGAAGTCTCCAAACTTGGTAAAAAATTAAAACCTTTGACCCCGATGGGAGCCGGTCAAATATAAACCCTGTTGCGGCCACAGACAATGCGCCACGTCACGTGTTCAAACGGGGGCCCGCTGACTCGTCGCAACAGCTGACGAGTCAGCTGAGGCCGTTGACACGTTCTTTGCTGACGCGAACGATCTTTTCGTAGCGCTCGCCCAGCAACCGTTAGTTCGAAAACATCACCGCAGTGACATGCACGTACGAACAAATTTGATACTTGCGCCCATAGCGCCCCTGCTACGAAGTGATTTTCACCTCGCGACCACCTTCGCAGAACGCCCACGCGTTCTTGTATTATAGTTTTGTGTTCATCTTTGTGTGCTGTACACGTGTTACGTCCGTGGTCAGTATTTGACCACGTGGAAATAATCTATGCCAGGCCCCAAGAGGTGGTCGTCTTTGTTACTTTCCTTCCCACCGAATCAACACAGCTCCGGCATTTTTAACCGCACTGAGCGGAAACAGACCCATTTCAAACAATATTTTTTGCCTCGATTTGTCTTCCTCAGAGGCAACTTTTCCGCACTAGGTTGTTTCGAGTTTCGAAAATTTGATTTTTTCGGCCCACTCTATAATATACAACATAGTGAACCAATTCTTACATGTGCCCATGTATTTTGAAAAATATATCCTAGTGAGTAGCCATGTCCTAGTGAACGCGAAAATTGCCTACTATGCTATGTTTTAAACAAACAGCTTCAATACACTCTTTTCTAGCAAAAGTTACGTTTCTGTGCTATGCCTTACTATGTTTCCGAAAAATCGCGCGCGGAGCAATCTCGGGCTAGATAACGCTAACCCGAAAAAACATACCACAGCAACGTAGCTTTAGGTGGAAAAGGATGTATGACGCTATTCTTTTTAAACATAGCATCGAACGGTACAGCTTACCTTAGCGCAGCTTAGCTCTCAGGTGGATTTCCGGCTTCAATGGCAAACGGCAGACTGTCGCGTTCGTCAGTTTGGCCTAATCTATACAATTATATAAAATTGAAGTTGCATACTTTGAAATGCGGTTTCTCAGTAAATATGAACTGTAGATACATGTGTGTTACATCACTTTGTTCGTCTTGACGATAGGAAGGTTCTAACGTTTTTATTCTTTTTAAATAATGATTTTTAAATAATAGCAGTTTGCGAGGCGATCGCCAGGCGGCGTCCGGGCGAGCGCTTCTCGCTTGCGAAATAGCACCGCGGCGGGAATAAGTGGTCGAGGGCTCGATCCGTAGACACCCACTAAGGAAGGATTTTTGGAAATTCCATCCCCAAAGGGGGTGAAAAGAGGTAAAATGTATTTTCTCGGACTCCCTATTCCCTAATATCTCTTAGGCCCGATTAGATATCAACTTGGTTCTTACTCACAAAGATTATCCACATAAATGCTAAAAAACCAATTTCAGGATTTTGCCCAAATCAACCCCCAAGGGGGGTGGGGTGGTGAATAGGGATGAAATGTGTTTTCATGGAGTCCTCAATATCTCTTACAATTAGACCCGAAGCGAAGCGCTGGGTATTTTGTTAGTATACTATATGTTCATTCATATCCTTTCCTTCGCGTCTTTAAAAAACAAAGGCGAACTGATAATATATCGATCCGCACAAACATGGCTGGGCTTCGATAAATGTCACTTTAATAGGTGTTTCGGACCCGTAGTTTACGAAATATAAAAATGCTTATAACTGTAAAATTATGGACATATGCGTATACCAACTATTCTTATTATCTTGATGAGTAGAATCGAACCCGAAATATGGTCTTACATATTTATAAACACCCTGCATAGAGTTAAGAGATAATTGGAATAAACTAAAATAAAATATTAATAATAGACAATTTAAATCAAAATGTCCATCCGTAAATTCATTTAATAAAATATTACGTTACAAAAAATCACGATTGCAAATTATATAAAAAATTGGAAAACCATGAATTTTTTATAATTTTATGGCGTTTATTGAACAACTTACCGTTTGTATGGTGCGATAATTGAATTATCTTGTGAGTTTCAGGAACAAAGGCATGATTATCCAAACCATTGTGATTTTCTACTTCCGTAGATGGAGAAGATATTTGTTGATTTGGAACTATATCTTGTTTTTTATGTAGGAATCTGTCTCAATTAGAAATGTAAAACAATTCCATAATAATATTTTTATTATCATTCAAGTACATGTTAAAGAATGCTGATTATTAACTTGCATGAAACTCACATTTTCCCCGAAGTATTTGTGTTACTACAGCCAATGCCTCCAAACATGTTACTCCCATTAAGTTTCATTTGTTTCTTTTCAAAATAAGAATACAAATTATTTGTCCATTCCCCGACTGCTCGAATATGAAGCCATATGTAATCTATGAAAAGTAATATAAATTAAAATGAAGTAAACTTTATTTATTGTTGAACCATAAACATATATGTAATTAAGGTATAGCTGCAAAGAAACAAGAAACATTACATATCGTCCCCTTCATACAACGCATGTCAACAATACGCATATCGTTTTGTAGGTTATGTCGTCCGCGACACTTCGCTTCTAGCTTGGTTGCAATCAATTTAGTTTCATGTAAAGTCGGGTACAGATTTGAGCCCAAATACGAATATGGCAAGAGGAGGTTCTGCTTGCAAATACGACCACATAACCACGATTATTGCTGAATCAGCCTGGCTGATTACAGTGTCCAACAAAAATGAACTTTTTTTCTGTTCTGTAACATTCAATAGCCGTTTCTTATAGATTTTTGTGCGCTGAAAACGACTCCGAAAACCATTTGTCGTCATCAATCACAGTTTTCGAGAAATTCGATTCTGAAAAAAAAATGCAAATTTTCAACTTTGAACATCTTGTGTGTCGAAACAGTAATAATTATTCGGTTGCCTGTTCCGTCAAATTATTTTATGAACCCTCGCGAACACAACGATATAAATTATTATTGAATTATAAACATTTAAATATGTTTAAACAGCGATCAAAGGGGAAAGGACACCCAAAATGCACCAATTTTTGCAGATATCTTTCTACATATTTCAAAAACTAATGGTCTAGCAGAAAATCTGACTACTCCACGTGATGCAGCATACATTTTTCCTCTGGAAAATATCAACAAAAGTGGTAAAACACCTTTTGTTTAGCGGACAATGGTGATCACCCGCGTTACGCGATTTTGTGACTCTGAGCCGGCAGTGGACGCGCCCACCGCAGTAACAGCTCTAGCTGGGCTTCGCCTTTTCACCATCCTATGTATTAAAATGGTGGAATAAAGACGAAAAATAAAAAAAAATAAATAAAAATGATAATAGATTAATGATACATAATAATTAGAAAAGTTAATGATAATAAATTACAACACTAATGATGTCGCCCAGTATACAGGGTCATCCGTTAAGACTGCAACCTAAGCGCGCGCTAACAGGTAAAATGGCAATACCGCCTCACGGACACATTCCACTATAACCATGCGCCGCTACTTCCGCCATCTATGAGCCAATGATGAAAGTATACGGTCTTTTAGGTGCCAGTGCAGAGCGCAGGGTGCTTTTGGCTTTCGCCAGAGAATATTACATTTGACGTAGCAGACGGGTAAGAAAACGGTAGCCATTTTAAGAGTGCGACCGCGCCGATCCCATTATCTACGTATGCAATGGTCCAGCAGCGGTATTAGACCACGCTGACGCGTTAGTGGCCCGGGTTGAAGAATTTGGAGCATTTTTCGCATAACTTTGGAACTACAAAAGATATCGGAATGCAATTTGCGCCATAAAACGTGGCCAAATTATCCCCTTCTAATGGGGAAAATTTACCAAATTTTACGTTTACTTCATTTTTCTTTTTTCAATTTTCTAACCATAATTGCTGCGCACAGCTTTTGCAAATTGTTTATTTAAATACTTTATATAATTTTCTTTTTAAAATTCATGGCGCCAATAAACAATAGGCTAGTTGTCCCTGTATCATTACTTTCACAAATTGAGGAATTCAATTTTTATTCACTTATATATTGGCTCTGCAGCAGGACTTCCATTTCCGGTGCGAAAGCGAACAGACGTATGAGCGAACGGTGTGAGAGTGGAAAGCAGAGAAGGTGGTAGTAAGGTGTATTAGGGTGTGAGAAGCGGGCGCGGAGTGAGGAAAGGGGCAGGGAGAGAAGGGAGAGAAAGGGCGAGAAAAAGGGGCGTGGGGGAGAAGAAGGGAACACGCAGGAAGAGAGGTGTTTTGAGATTAGAGCAAGGCGGGAAAGTTTGCGAGCGGGAGAAACAAGGCGGTGAAGCAGAGAAGGAGACGGAGAGGGCGACATCGGGCGGTGAGGAAAGATACGAAGGAGAAACAGAGCAGTAGATAAGGAAGGGAGCGTGAGAAAGGGTAGTGAAGTGAAAACAGGAGGGTAAGAATGAATACAGAGAAACTAGCAAGAGAAAGGAGCCAGAGTGTAGGAAGTGAAAAGGGGATAATGGAGTTGTGGAAGAGAGAGAAAGAGAAGCCGGGGGAAGGAGGTCAGGGGGAAGGAGGCGAGGGGGACGGGGTTTTTGCGAAAAGCAGGAAGGTTTTGAGATCGCCAGAAGAGAGGAAGGGAGGAGAGGGCGGTGAGCTAGGGACCATGATAATGGAAATGAGGGAGGAAGTAAGGAAAGATCTGAGAGAAGTAAAGGAACAGGGGAGGGAGACGTGGGAGGAAGTGGGAAAGCTCAGAGGGAAGATGGAAGAATGGGAGGAAAGGTGGAAAAGAGAGAAGGAGGAAATGGAGAACAGAATGTTAGGGATGGAAAAAAAGTTGAGGGAGGTGGAGACAG
This sequence comes from Andrena camellia, assembly GCA_029448645.1. Lineage (NCBI taxonomy): Eukaryota > Metazoa > Arthropoda > Insecta > Hymenoptera > Andrenidae > Andrena > Andrena camellia. Next base: position 40,180,747 of record CM055678.1, on the reverse strand, counting down.
AGGAGGAAAGGCTAAGGGAGGTGGAGGAGGGGCTAAAGGCGATAGAGATCTGGAGGGTGAAGGAAGAAACGATACAAGGAAAAGGAAAGGGAAAAATAGAGTTAGGGCGAGAGAACGGAGGGGGAGAGTGGGAAGAAAGGGTGCAGGAGCTGGAAAGAAAGCTGGAGATGAAGGAGAGAGAAGGGAGAAAAAAGAACGTGATTATAAAAGGGGTAGGTAGGGAGGGGACGGCGACAGAGAAAGCAAAAGCAGTACTGGAGGCAGTAGGAGTATAAAGGGGGATAGAGGGGGTAAAGGAGCTGAGAGGAGGAAAGCAGGACAGGAAGGAGGGGATGCTGGAGGTAAGGATGGAGAGTATGGAGGCTAAGAGGGAGGTGATGAGGAACAAAGGAAAGCTGAGGGGGAGGAAAGAGGATAGAAGACGATTTGACATGGAAGGAAAGGAAGATGCAGTGAAGTGAGATTGAAGAGAAGGAGGAAAGAAACGGAAAAAGAGTGAGAGTAAGTTACGGGAAGATAGTGATAGAAGGGAAAACATGGTTCTGGGACGAGCGGGGACAGGTACTAAGAGACTGGCAGGGGAGGCAGAAGGGAGGGCAAGACAGGGAAGGAAGAGAGGGGGAAAAGTGGGAGGGAGGAAGGTGGCACGGAAAATAGGAGGCAGGAAGGAGGAGGAGAAAAAAACTAAGCAGGAAGGAGGAGGGGGAGGGGAGGAGGGAGCAGGTAGAGGAACGGAAAAGCTGGAAGATAGCGTTCTGGAACGTAGCGGGGGTGGCGAATAAAGAGGAGAAATTTTGGAAGGGGATAGAAGACTGGGAGGTAATAGTCATGTCGGAAACATGGGTGGAGGAGAAAGGATGGAATAGGATTAAACGAAGACTGCCGGCGGGATATAGGTGGAGGGCGCAATGGGCGAAGAGGAAAAATAGGAAGGGTAGAGCGATGGGAGGCATGTTGACGGGAGTGCGAGAAGAGATGGTGGGAGAAGAGGAGCAGGGACAGGAGAGGAGGAAGGGCTGATGGTTGAGTGAGTGAAGGCGGGGGGGGGGGAGGGGGTGACCTGGTCAATAGTGGCGGTATACGTGAACGGAGACATGGAGGGGAAACTGAGAAGGATCAGAGGGTGGATGGAGGGACAGAAGGAGGGAGAGAGGGTGTTAATAGGGGGGATTTCAATGCGAGAACAGGAGAGCAGGGGGGCAGGATAGAGGGAGGGGAGGAAGAGGAGGGAGGGGGAAGAAAATCAAAAGACAGAAAGATAAATGGGGATGGGAAAAAACTGATAAAGCTCGTAGAGGAGACAGGGTGGGAAATACTGAACGGGAACATAGAAGGGGACGAAGAGGGGAATACACGTATACAGGGGGAAGAGGGGAGACGGTAATAGACTATGTTCTGGGGGATGAGAGGACAAGAATGGGGGTAGAAAAGATGGAGGTAGGAGGCAGGGTGGAATCAGACCATCACCCGATGGTAGTGACGATGAGGGAGGGAGGGATGGGAGGGAGACGCGGGAAAGCGAGGAAAAGGAAGGCAGGAGGAGGACGGTGGACGGGAAGGATGAAGGAGGAGTTTGAGAAGGAAATGGAAAGAGTGAGTGTAGAAGGAGAAGGGATTCAAGAGAAGGTGCACAAGACGGTAGAAAGGATTAAAGAGGCGATGAGGAAAGGGGAGGAGGCCGGGGGAAAGGAGATGAGGCGGAAGGGGAAGGGTGGTGGGACAAAGAATGCAGGGAGATGAAAAGACAGGTGAGGGGGGAGTTAAGGAAATGGAGAGGAGGGGAGAGGAGAAGGGAGGACTACAAGAGAAAGAGGAGAGTGTACAGAGATTTGTGCGAGAGGAAAAAAGAGGAGGAAAAGGAGAGGTTGATAAGGGAAGTGGCAGAGTCGAAGACGGAAAGCAAGGTGTGGGAAATAATAAACAGGGGAAGGAAAGGACGGAGGGGGGTGGACGAAAGCATAAAGGAAGAGGAGTGGAAGGAGTACTTCATGGGACTATTAGGAGGAGTGGAGAGAAGGGTAAGGACGGGAGGAGAGGAGGATAAGAGAAGGGGAGAGGAAGTGGGAATAAGCAAAGAGGAGATAAGGAGAGTAGTGAGGAAGATGAAGGAAGGGAAGGCAGTGGGAGGGGATGAAATACCAAATGAGGCGTGGAAATTTGGAGGAGTGAAGGGGACAGAGGTAGCGTGGGAAATTAGTAGAAGAGTATGGGAATGGGAGGGATGGCCGCAAGAATGGAAAGAGGGAATTATAGTGCCAATAGTGAAGAAAGGAGGGGGGAAGTGTGTTCAGGAGTACAGGGGAGTGACGCTTATGCCGACCCTGTACAAAGTATACGCAGCGGTAATGGTAGGGAGGCTGGAGCAGGAGGTAGAAGAGAACGGTTTGGTGCCGGAAATACAAGCGGGCTTCAGGAGAGGAAGAGGGACGGTCGACCATATTTATGTATTGAATTACCTGATAGGGAGGCAGATACAAGGGAGCAAAGGCAAGCTAGTAGCGATGTTCGTAGACCTGAGAGCGGCATTCGATTCGGTGGATTGGAGGGTGTTGTGGGAGGCGATGGAAAAGAGAGGGGTGAGGAAGAGGCTGAGGGAGAGGGTAAAGGAAATGTATAGGGAGACGACGAGCAAGGTTAAGGTGGGAGGGGAAGTAGGGGAGACGTTTTGGACGGCGAAAGGTCTGAGGCAGGGGTGCCCGCTGAGCCCGATACTGTTTAACATTTTATTAGCGGATGTAGACGAAGTGCTCAGGAGAGGAAAATGGGGAGGGGTGGAAGTAGGAGGAAGGAGAATATGCGCGATGGCGTATGCGGACGACTTGGTGATCCTGGCGGAAAAAGAGGAAGAGATGGAGAGCATGATTAGGAGGCTGGAAGGGTATTTAGATGGGAAGAGGCTGGAGGTGAATGCGGAAAAAACAAAAATAGTAAGGTTCAGGAAAGGGGGGGGGGAAGAGAGAGGAAGGTGGACTGGAGGTGGAAAGGAAAGAGGATAGAGGAGGTAAGGGAGTTTAAGTACCTCGGGTACACGTTTAGGAAGAACGGAGGCCAAAAAGCGCACATTAGAGAAAGGGTAAAAAAAGGCGGGGGTGGTAATGAGACAGGTGTGGGGAATAGGCAAAAGGAAATTCGGGAAGGACTGGGGAAGGAGAACGTGGTTATTCGACATGCTCGGTATGGACGGTGGTGGGATATGGTGCGGAGGTATGGGGGTGGAGGGAGAGAGAAGAGGTGGAGAGGATCCAGGAAAGATTCTTACGGTGGTCGCTAGGAGTGGACTGGCGGACGCCAGGATACATGGTGAGGGAGGAAACGAAGAGGAAGAAGCTGAGGACGTGGGCGGGAGGGAGGGCGTGGAGATATGAAGAGAAGTTGGGCAGAGGAAAGGGAGGGGAACTAGCCAGGTTGTGTCTGGAAGAGGTGAGGCAAAGGGAAAAGGAAGCGGGGACGGGGTTGTCTGTGTGGGAAAGAGAGAGGAAGGAGTTTAGAAGGGAGTGGGAGGGGAGGGAAGAAAGGGATAGAGGGTACGGAGAGATAGAGAAGGAAGATTGGAGGAAGCAGGAAGAAGAGAGGAGCGGGAAAATAAAGGAATCGAGGTATAATTGCTGCTATAGGGAAATGAGAACAAAAGGACTGCCAAAATACCTAGAAGCAGGATGGAGTGAGGAAAGATGCAGGAGGATCGCGAGATTTAGGTTAGGGAACGAAATGAGGGGAGGGAGATATTGGGAGAGGGAGGAGGAGAGGAGATGTAGAGTATGCGGAGGAGAGGTAGAGATGTGGGAGCACGTGCTGGAGAGGTGCACACGGGAGGAAGAGGAGGAAGGGGGTGTAGGGGAAAAGATAAGGAAGATTTTGGACGAAGGAGGCAAAGAAGAGGAATGGATGAAGAGGTTAGAGGGAAGGAGAAGGGAGAGAGAAGGAGGCTCGGCGGAGAAGGGGGAGGGAGGGACAGAGGGGGAGGGAGGGACAGAGGGGGAGGGAGGGACAGAGGGGGATGGAAGGAGAGAAAGAAGGAATGGAGTGAAAGAGAGGAAATGGAAGTCGAAGGCGGAGAGAGAGAGGGAGCGAAGTTAGGGGCGTGAGAGGCGTAGAGTTAAGAAGTAGGAAATAAGAGCGATAGGGTAAGGATAGGATAAGAATAGAGCGAGCGTGGCGTACGAGAAGGAGAGGCGACGGGCGGAGAAGTAGGCTAAGAGATAGTTCTAAGTATAGGCTAAGAGAGTATGTAAGAGCGAAGAGAGAGGAGAAAGGAGAAGAAAACTTGTAACCCTAAGGGGAATTCAATAAAGAAATACATACATATCAGCTCTGCAGCCTCAGAATCTAATGCTCTGGTTTCCTTTTTGGTGATTTTATCCTTAATGTAGTGCATGCACAGATCGGAAGTAAGGGGTAACTAATGGGATGCGTCGCTGTTTCTAGCAGTCCTTGAATTTTTCTACAATTTTTGTGTCCGAACGTTTTAATCCTTTAGTGGCTTCCGTTTATGTCATCTTTTGGAATGGTACATGAAAATGGTGTGACTTACGTTAATATCATCTTTTGAAACGATACGCCACTATTGTGGCTTTCACACGCAAGTGGCGAAAAATCTAGCCAACCCTGTCGTAGCTAAAATTTTTGAAACTGAGACGGGTACGAGACCAGTCGACACATTGTTTTCTAACCACGTTAGAGTAATCTGGAGTGCGAGTGGCAAACCGATCATAAAAGCGGAGCGCGCGGCTCGCTTACCTGAGCCGGGGAATTCCGAATAGCTCTTTGCGACGTCAATTTGAAAAAGACCATCCTAAAATTCTCGTAGCTCGGGCATCGTTGCTATCCAGCGCTCACTGGCAGCTCTGAACGCCGGGCCGGTGCGATAAGTGGCTTCGAGAAGTGTGCCTCCGTTTGAAAGTCGAACTTCGGTCACACGCGGGCCTCGTAGCGAGTATACACCCGTTGCCTGGTTCGTTTGCGCTCGGTGTTCGGCCACGTTCGGAATGCGTCGCGTCACCGATCGTGGTGGATCGTCCCAGCGCGAACGTCTTCAAATAATAATAACATGAATAGAGGGACGAAGTGGGAACTGATTCTTGCATAACTGTTTAGGGGAAAAATTTTAACATGTGAGCCACACGATTTGCCACATAACCACCGTTTTTGTTCAAATACTTTCTTCATGTTCTCGTTGTTTTTTTTTTTATGATTTTATCCTAAAAAAAATAATAGCCTGAATAATAGCCCAGAACTACCTCATTCGAATAACAGTCAAAGCTACAGCTGATTGTTGTATGAAATTAGTCGTACGCCTTTTTCATACATATATAAACAGAAACAATTCCTAGAAACGCTACCTAGAAAGTAAGGTGAATTCTAGGATGGCCTCTTTCAAATTAACTTCACAAACAGCTATTAGTGAATTGGAGGTCCCTGTCTCAAGTCAGCGATCCGCGCACTCCGCTTTTATGATCGGTTTACCACTCGCACCCCAGATTGCTGTAACGTGGTTAGAAAACAATGTGTCGACTGGTCTCATACCCGTCTCAATTTAAAAAATTTTGACTACGACAGGGTTGGCTAGATTTTTCGCCACCTGCGTGTGAAAGCCACAAGAGTGGCGTATCGTTTCAAAAGATGATATTAACGTAAGTCACTCCATTTTCATGTACCATTCGAAAAGATGACATAAACGGAAGCCACTACAGGCGTGGCGTATAATAGCTAAAGGGTTAAAACATTCAGATACAAAAATTGTAGAAAAAATTCAAAGACTGCTAGAAACAGCGACAAATCCCATTAGTTACCCCTTACTTCCGATCTGTGCGTGCACTACATTATGGATAAAATCACCAAAAAGGAAACCAGAGCATTAGATTCTGAGGCTGCAGAATTAATATATAATTGAATAAAAATTTAATTGCTCAATTTGTGATAATAATGATACAGGGACAACTAGCCTATTGTTTATTGGCGCCATGAGTTTTAAAAAGAGCATTATATAAAGTATTTAAATAAACAATTTGCAAAAGCTTTGTGCAACAATTATGGTTAGAAAATTGAAAAAAAAAATGAAGTAAACGTAAAATTTGGTAAATTTTCCACCATTAGAAGGGGATAATTTGGCCACGTTTTATGGCGCAAATTGCATTCCGATATCTTTTGTAGTTCCAAAGTTATGCGAAAAATGCTCCAAATTCTTCAACCCGGGCCACTAACGCGTCAGCGTGGTCTAATACCGCTGCTGGACCGGCGCGGTCGCACTCTTAAAATGGCTACCGTTTTCTTACCCGTCTGCTACGTCAAATTTAATATTCTCTGGCGAAAGCCAAAAGCACCCTGCGCTCTCCACTCGCACCTAAAAGACCGTATACTTTCATCATTGGCTCATAGATGGCGGAAGTAGCGGCGCATGGTTATAGTGGAATGTGTCCGTGAGGCGGTATTGCCATTTTACCTGTTAGCACGCGCGTAGGTTGCAGTCTTAACGGATGACCCTGTATGTGTGATCTGTCAATCAATCTTCGCAATGCCATGTTTAGACCGTTTCGTTGGTTAAGGTATGAAAGGAACAGTGTTCGCTCGTTGCAGTCATTGTGAAAATTATTATTGCTTTAATCACTTTTTTCTGAATCTTTGCGGAGGCGAAGCAATTTGCGAAGGCTCACAACTTCCAATACGTCTGGATGAGAAGAGGCGTCACGTAGGTACGTTCGCAAGGACAGCAGCGCAAAGGCCACTCGATTTCTACTGCCTCAGGCTTCCCAACCGGGGATGGAGCTGGAAAACTACTGGGGCGCCCCTGCCGATCTCTTCTGTACCGCGCGGCTTGTGAAACACCTCTAATTGACTTTTGCCGAACATAGTGCCTCAGTCTTACTATCGTAGTAGCCTACATTGCACTCCGATAATTTCTAACTCTGTCAATGACAATCATAGTATTATCTCCTCTAACTCAAACGCTTGCCCATATCTCTCCATCGCGCATCTGAGCGTTTGTTCTCTTGTGTGTCACCTTAGTAGCGTCATTGATCTCATCTCCTGCACTAACATTGATATTTTAACTCTTAGTGAAACGTGGATCTGTCCGCGGGATCCATCAACGAGTTTCGACATAACTGGTTATTCGCTCGTCCGAGGGGATAGAAAGATGGACGTTTCAGTTAGAGGGGGTGGGGTGGCTATTTTTGTAAAATCAAACCTGCAGTTTAAAACGATATGTACACATATTCCTGAGTCATACAATTGCGAAAATCCCTTGATGTTGTTGGGATCAGGGTTACTATCTCGCTCTCATCCTTCTCAATTTTCTCAGTTTATAAGCCGCCGAAACGCGAAAATTCTCGGTGTCACGTCTGATTCCTCGTGGAAATTTAGTCATCATGTGTCGTCTAAGATAAACTGTGCTCGGCTTCTCCTGAAACTTCTTTACCCGCCCAGGAAAATTGTATCGCGTCATCAAAAGCTGCTTGTTTCGCAACTTCTTGTTTTATCCTCATTTGACTATGCCAAAGTTGTTTATTGCCCATGTCTTACTAAGGCGGCACTCGCGAGAATCCAATATGTCCAAAACTGCTGTCTTTGTTTCTCTTTCTCGACCCGCAAGTACGACCACGTAACCCCGCTTATTAAGGAATCAGGGTGGCTGATTATGAAACTCAGGTGGATTCTTCATCTTTGTTGCTTGGTGTATAAAGTCATTCGTGATGATACCCCTCCCTCCCTACGTGAACTAATCAAGAGGAACACCGACTTCTATACTTTCGGCAGTTGCGTCACGCGGTCCGAATCTCTATTGGCCGTACCGATAGTTCGTACATGTAAATACTGTGGCTCATTTTCTTATGCTGCTACTCGTTACTACAACCTACTGCGTCCAAATATCTGCTCACTTCCTACCCTGTCATCCTTTAAAGCTGCGGTAGGTGCGTATTTATTAGATTATCCGCTTATACAGCTTATACCGGTGCTACTCTCACTTCTCACTTCCTTTACTTCTACCACCTCTGCAGCCTCACTTCGCTTAGGACCTGATCTCAGTCTTAGTCTTATTGTAGTTTTGTTAAGCTTATTAAGTTTATAAAGTCTATTAGCTTAGCTGTTACTTTTAGTTCTAGCTCTTAGATTTAGTTTTGTCTTTAGTTTTAGTTTAGTTTGTATTCAAATGACATGCTCGGTCTTTTACACTATTACGAGGTTAGGCCTAATAACATCTTTAGATGAGCCTCGCCTTTTCACCATCCTATGTACTAAATTGGTGGAATAAAGACAAAAAAAATATAAAAAAATTGAATAGTGTTCCTGTTTAGTGAAAATGTTCTCAAGGTTTTATGAACCAGATATTTAAAAAAAAAGATCAATCAGCACCCTGTATCTGGGAACATCAGATTAGACCCAAATCTCATTCGAGAAACCAGAATCATGCATCACGCCATTCAGTGAGTGGGACCCAGTAAACCCCCGGTAAATCTCAAGCTGTGAAACCCTTGTTTCGGCTATTGAACCCAACAGCTAGTGACAGGTAACAGAAAAAAACATGTATTGGGATTTTTTTATTGCTGGTACGCGATCTGGTGGCGAAAATTAAAAGCAGTTATATCAGGTTAGCTGACACATGTAATAAGGGTATAGACACTGTCAGTATTGTTTTAAATTACTTAAATTTAAAATAATCGCTGGATATTTTACAAACACAATAGAAGATTCCTCGGGAGTTAAGTTTGCATCTAAGGGTCTATGCACACGGCGACTTTTTGCAGCGATACAGTTGCGATATAGTCGCAAAGTGGTCGCGATGATAGCGCGATGCAGTCGCTGCCCGTCTACCTTTGCACCCGTGCGTAGCACAGTCGCGATGCAGTAGCGATACAAACGCGCGTCTGCCTGACTGGTTCGGTGTCTCGTCAAGACGTCAACAGTAGCACAATGGAGTCAGTCGAGACAACACTGCTTACATTGACTTTATTACTGCCTTTAAGAACACAAGCACGGAATAAACTTTATTGAATTAATAACCTGGAATTAACTGAATACGCGCGTTTGCATCGATACAATCGCTGGCAATTGTTTCAGCTGCCCTTCTGCAGCGATGCAGTCGCGCGTTCGCGAAACACTAGTGTGACCGTCGCCGGGCGCACATTGGAACGGCAGCCTACACTCATCACCGTAGCCGTTGTAGCGTAAACTTTGAAGAAAGTTCGGTTGTAACGAACACGTCCCTTTTCCCAATACCCGAAATGCGTTTCTTTTAAAAGACTAACGATTTTACGATCTCGTTGGTAGCAAAATACATTCAAGGTACCTCGCGGAGGGACACATGATCGAAACGGGAAGTCCACTGACTGCGTGTGGAAATTTTGTTTCCTGTGCTTCATCTTCATAAAACAGAATCATAATGGATGGGAAAAAAATTTGAGTCTTTGAATCAAAAGCTACAAACTTCAAGCGTTAAAATGCTTTTTTAAATATCTGTTGAAACTATTTTTCGCGCAGATACAGCTACTTGAGAATGACCAAATTTTTCGAGAAATTATAATGTTCCTTTAATTTTGTTTAAATCAGACTACATTTAACGAAATTATATGCAAATCAATTTTTCATGTAATTTCCTTAATTATGTTCCGAATTACGCCGTTCTTGGTATTATTTTCATCGGAGAAACATAAGACATCGATTGGCGTCGTTTCCGTAAAGATGTGGCGAAACTATTTTTCAGAAAGACGTTTTCCGTTCGCTTCCTAATTCACATTTGAACAAAGCATGTTTTTCCCCTTTGAAACATTCGTTTACGGCCTCAATAACAATTGCTGGTATGGTATCCCTGAGTTCCCGAACGGCCCACAGTAGTTATAATAGGCAGATTCTGGACCAATTTGGGGCAAGGGGTACCGGGGGCGAGGTGGGAGACGGTTGGGGGGGGGGGACGCGACTCGACGAAGTGGGAATGAGCCTGTGGAGGGGGAACCCCGGCGGAGAGGGAACGCGCGCGCGAGCACACACACACAAACGCGCGCGCGCGCGCGCGGGAGGGGGGAGGGGTACCGCCGATGACTCATCCTCTCAGTCCGTGGTCAAAACATGCGGAGGTATTACGCGTAGAAGATGTAAGTCGAAACCTGCATGGCTTTTGCGTAATAACCACGCCAAAAACATATAATAGTCGAAGGTCAACTTCCGAGAATAATGAGGTATGACGCGTAGAAGATGCAAGTCGAAATCCGCATGACCATCGCGTGAACACCATACCAAAAACATATAGCTGTAACGATGGAAGGTCTACTTCCGAGAAAAATGCGCGGCATCTTTGTGCGCTATATCTGAACCGCGAAGATTCGAAGCGATCCGCAACCCTCTTATCTCCCCAAGGCTAGATCGCGCCCCGATAGCAGGGATGTTCGAACCAGGTGTGCGAGAGAGAGGTATGATATTTACATCTCTCTCTGGGGACATAGTCAAAACATACGGCGGTGTGACGCGTAGAAGATGCAAGTCGAAACCTGCATGGCTATTACGTAATAACAGCGCCAAAAAAATATAATGCTCGAAGGTCAACTTCTGAGAATAATGAGTAACGCCGCGTAGAAGATGCAAGTCGAAACCTGCATTAAAACATATAACGATGGAAGGTACACTTCCGTGAATAAGGCGCAGCATTGATGCGCGCTATCTCTGAACCGCGAAAATTCAAAGCGAGCCGCCGCATTTCTATCGTCTGAAGGCTCGATTATGCCAGCGATAGTTGTGACGTTCGAACCAGTTGTGCGAGAGAGGTACGATATTTTCGTATATCTCTCTGTCACAATTCCTCTCTCGGTCGGCGATCAAAAAACATACGGCGGCATGACACGTAGAAGATGCAAGTCGAAACCTGCATGGTTATCGCGCCAGAAGCGTGTCGAAAACATGTAACTGTAACGATAGAAGGTACACTACCGAGAATAATGCGCGGTAGCTGTCGAGAGAATATGATGAGTAAAAGCTTGACGTGACTTAAGGTAGAATTCTATGTATCCCATTAGGATGCAAGTGTAAGGGGGTGGGAAGAGTTTAGGTGGGGATGTTCGTATATTTAGAGCAGTTCGCATCTTCGACAGAGCAAAATCGTGAATGGTAACGCGTCGGAAGACTTCTTTGATACAGTCGTTGCGAGTATCATGTTTTTACGAAAAAGTATCTAGTTAGATTTTACATACGTTCACGATAATAATAATAAATGTGACCGACATCCTGATGCGAAATTACCTGCGTTGCGGAACGGTATAGAGTCGTTTATAGCAAGTGATAACATACGTGTAAACAACATGGATACATTCAAGAACGCGTTCGAGCTTTTGGCTCGAATGTCTGAACTTTTGAGGACCACCGCGGAATTTCGCGAGTGGATGGACAGGTGCGACGAGACCGTACGGCACATGGTCGCGTATCAACGAGGCGAACGCGTGCCGGTGTGGGAGAAGCAGCGGATGGTGTCGCTGCTCGCGCGAACGCAACCATTGCGCGCGATAGTGCGAGGACGATTATCGCGAGTAGGGTGCGGGGTCGCCGCTCGAGCGACGGCACCCAAGGTCGTGTGGGAGGAAGTCGAAACAGCGTTCGAGAAACGTTTGTTGACCGGCGCTGTGATCAACGTCGGGATCGCCGATCCACGCCGATTCTTCGAGAACGCCCGTCGACTGGTGATTTCTCGCGTTACGAACGCCATTACGGAGCACCGCAGCGTATCCGTGAACACCGTGCTAAACGCGGAATTCATGTTGCGGGACGAGACGGACGTAAAGAGTTTCGCGACACGCAATCACGTACTGTTCATGTCGTCGAACGTTCGCGAGTGGTACGCGACTCAAGTGATAGCTCCGACGTTGATCGCGATAGAGGAGTTTCAGGAGCGCGAGAGTGGCTGGACCTTACGGGCGGTACAGAATCTCCTGATAAACATAAACCAGCATAATCCGTTGCGCGTCGGGTGCGACCTACCGCTTCCGCGAGTGGTCACAACGAAAAGAGCGGTAGTGAACGTTCAGTGCAACGAGAACACGTGTTTTTTGTGGTCGGTTGTCGCTAGTCGGATTCCGGCTGATACACACGACGACAGGATTACGTCGTATCCGCATTATTCATCGGTGCTTCGTACGGATGGTGTGAGACTTCCGATGTCGATGGACCAGGTACAGAAGTTCGAGGCGGCCAACGACGTGTCCGTGAAAGTATATCTATGGGACAACGACGATGGTTGCGTGCCTCTACGCGTGTCCGGCAACAAACGTGAAGGGAAACACGCGAACGTGCTGCTGGTGCAAGATTGCAAGGATTCGCAGCGATACCATTTTACCTGCATTCGCAATCTCTCCTGCTTGATTTCAAGACAATTGCGTAACCATCACAGCCGAGTGTTCGTTTGCGATAGGTAAGCAAATAAGAATAATAAATATAAAAAAAAACATATTTCGAGCGATACGTAACGAACGAAGCGTTTACATTGTTTTTGTTTCCGTATATGTTTCAGGTGCCTCAACTTTTTCTCGTCGGCGCAGCGATTGAAACGGCACACTGCTTATTGTCTGCGCTTGAACGAGTGTGCCGTGCAATTACCATCCCCCGACGAGAAAATTTTGAGGTTCCAGCATGACGAGCGCAAGGAACGCGACTCTTTGTGATCTGCGCAGACTTTGAGTGTTTGCTGGAGGCGATTGAACAACCAGCGATTGATTGTCGTCGCACGTACGAGTACCAACGCCACAGAGCTCACAGCGTGGGATACTACGTGTACTGTTCCGACGACCCGGCTCTGTGCGGGTATCGAGCGTATCGCAGTGACACCGATTGTGTGCAGTGGTTTGTGCGCGAACTGCGCGAATTTGCGAACGTGGCTTACTCGCGGTTGTGTAACAAAAAAACCCATTACGCCGTTAACGCAGCAACAGTGGACGAGTTTTCACAAGGCGACCACGTGTCACGTGCGCGGAGGACCCTCCGATCAAGGTGAGGACGATGCGAAAGTGCGCGATCATTGTCACTCGACGGGTGAGTGCAGGGGTGCGGCATACAAGATCGTGCAACTTACGATATCAACGTTCGTGCACGATACCTGTGGTGTTCCACAACCTGTCCGGCTACGACGCGCACTTCGTTATCAAGGATTTGGCAGACGCGCTCAAAGAAAAGATAATCCTCCTACCGTTAACGAGGGAACGATACATATCCTTTACAAAGGACGTTGAGGACCTCAAGGGCGAGCGCAAGGATTGGCGAAGAATGTTGAAGTTTCGATTCTTCGATTCGTTCAAATTCTTGGCAACGAGTCTACAGAAACTTTCATCGGATCTCGGGAAGGATAAACTTACGATTCTAAGACGCGAGTTCAAACATCTCCCTGACGAACAATTCGATCTCCTGAACAGAAAGGGGGTATTCCCGTACGATTACGTGACATCGTATGACAAGTTGAAGAACACGCAACTGCCGCCTCGTGACGCATTCTACAATCGACTGAATGATAGTGGTGTGTTGGAGTCTGATTACGCGCACGCAACGGACGTGTGGAACAGTTTTCGTATACAGACATTAGGCGAGTACATTGATGTGCACCTAAAGACAGACGCGTTGTTGCTCGCGGACGTGTTCAAAAACTTTTGTATCGACTCTATCGCGAGCAACGAACAAGACCTAGCACATTACTGTACGTTACCGGCATTCACGTGGGACGCGATGCTAAAATACACGCGCGTCGAATTGGAACTGCTCACTGACGTGGACATGCTGTTGTTCGTGGAGCGAGGTATACGCGGCGGCCTGAGCTAGTGTTCGCACAGGTACGCGCGCGCCAACAACAAGTACCTGCCGACATCGATGTACGACGCGTTGCAACCATCCACGTACTTGATGTACCTCGACGTGAACAACCTGTACGGATGGGCGATGTCGCAGGCGATGCCGCGCGGTGGATTCCGATGGCCGGACGACGACGCGGTTGCCGCTTTGGACGCGAACTCCTTGCCGGAGGACGACGGACCGGAGGGCTACCTGCTGGAAGTGGACCTGGAGTATCTGCGGGACATTCACGACGAGGACGCGGACCTTCCGTTCTGTCCTGTTCGCGAGCACGCTCCCATCGGTAAGCAGACGAAGCTGATCGCCACGCTCCGCGACAAAGAACGATACGTGGTCCACTATCGGTACTTGAAGCAGTGCATTCGACACGGACTTCGCGTATCGAGAATTCATCGCGTTCTGCGGTTCGATCAATCGCGTTGGTTGGGCGACTACATCATGCTGAACACGGAGTTGAGAACGTGAGCGACCAGCGATTTCCAGAAAACACTGTACAAGCTAATGAACAATGCCGTGTACGGGAAAACGATGGAGAACGTTCGAAATCGAGTGGACGTGCGACTGGTGACGCGGTGGGACGGACGTTACGGCGCCGAATCGTTGATCGCGAAACCAAATTTCCATAGTCGCGCGATATTTTCCGAACACTTGGTCGCTATCGAGATGCGAAAATTAAAAGTGAAGTTCGACAAGCCCATATACGTGGGCATGAGCGTGTTGGACGTGTCCAAGGTGTGCTTGTATGAATTTCACTACGACTACATGCGCCCCAAGTTCGGTGATGGGTGCAAAGTGTTGTACACGGACACCGACAGTCTCATGTATCTGCTGCGGTGCGAGGACGCTTACGAGCAGCTGAAAAGTGACGTCAGTGCGCGATTCGACACGAGCGATTACGCGGTGGACAACCCGTACGGTATGCCGCGCGTAAACAAGAAGGTGCCAGGACTCATGAAGGACGAGAACAACGGTGCCTTGATGACAGAGTTCGTGGGACTTCGATCGAAGATGTACGCGACTCGAGTGCGTGACGCGTCGTCGTCGGCGGGAACGTCCGAGACGAAAAAAGTGAAGGGGGTGAAAAGAAGTGTCGTAACGAACGAAATACGTTTCGAGGACTACGTGCGGTGTCTTCTCGAGCACGCGGAAACTACGGTACGACAGAACCATATTCGCGCGCGATTACACGACGTGTATTCCGTGAACGAACTGAAGACCGCGCTCAGTCCGTACGACGATAAGCGTTACGTTCTAGCCGATCGGATCGAAACCCTTCCGTGGGGACACTATCGGATTCCCGAGTGCGACGACAGTGATAGTGACAGTGGTACGGTTAAGTAGATACAATAGTTATGTGTATAGTTATATGTATATGTAGATTCGTAGTAATGTCGCGTACGATATATATATATTGATATGTATACAAGTACGATACACTGTATGAACGTAGAGGGGGTTTTTAGTGGGTATGCCAGAAATGGAGAGTCCCGCATAACCCCGACATAACTGTTGTCGGAGAATGCGTAATGCATTTTCCCCCTCTTTAAAAAAAAAAAAAAAAAAAAAGTATGCAATGGATGGACATAAAATGTTTTTCTTAATATACCCATGTATAATATTACACATTCATGTAAATAATGTACAAAGATCTTGATATATATTGTGCTTTATTTTTTGTTAAATACAAAGAACGAAATAAATGTATATGTAATAGTAATACTAATAAAGAGTTGCTATTGAATCAGAGAACATCCTTTTCCCGTATCCACGAGTTCTTGGACGAGTCGAATCCTAACCATTTCACGTACACCTGGTTATCCTTGTGACGAATAATCTTCTCGATCAGATATACGTCCGGATTCGCGACCGAATGCAGTTCGTGCTCGTAGAATCCGCCCGAGATCGGCTCGCCCGCGGAATCGCGTAGAATGTACGTGACAGGACGCGTTCGTTGTACAGCGGTGATTTCAAACACCTCGGTCGACCAGTTCGGCGTGTATCCCTTCTCGAAGATCGTCTTGAATTTGCTGACACGTACTTTGTCGCCGACGCGGAATTTGGCGCGTTGTCGTCGTAGTCGTTGCTCGACACCCGACGATACGATGAACGGTAAACGAGTGGCGGAGGTCACGTCGACGGGTCGCGCGTTGATCGTGCGATGTTTACGATGATTGTAGGTGTTCACGAGCGTCGGCAGCAGATCCAACCAGCGATAAGAGGCTTTCAAGGAGAATTGTTTCCACATCAGATTCTTCAGCGTGCGATTGAAACGCTCGACGATCGACGCTTTCATCACGCTGTACGTCGAGTAGTGAGTGATTCCGCGAGTCTTCGCGCATCGTTGAAACTCCGCGTTGTAGAACTCCTTTCCCATGTCGGTTTGTAGGTTTCGCGGACATCTGCCGCTTCGTCGCAAACACGGTCGCGAACGCCTCGGTAACGTCGCGGCCGCTTTTCGTTTTCACGGGAACGGCCCACGCGTACTTGCTGAACGTATCGATGATCGTGAGTATGTAGTTGTAGCCGCGATTGTGGGTTGCGTACGCGCGCATTTACACCAAATCTGCATGCCACAGATCGTCGTAGCCTCGAGTGACTACACGTCTCCGTGGGAAATTTCGTCTCGCTGGAGCGTGCAGTTCGTCGACCAGTTGTATTCGCTCCTTACTCGCGCCCATAGCGACGCTAACGTTCCACGACAAGCAACAGATACTGCACCAGGCACTCGAAGCACGTACGGTGTCGACGGGGTTTGTCGTCGTCGTCGTCGCTCATCGCGACGCTTCCTTGCGTTTCTGTACTTCCGCGATCAATGTCGCAATCACGTCGAGTCTATCCTGCAAGTGATCGAATTGTTGTTGCAGCGTGGTATTTATCGAATTCTCCGAATCACGGATGCGTCCTTCCACGGCGGTATTTATCGCGGTCGTCAAAGCGTTCAGTCGCGTCGTCGTCGATTCGTTCACGTCGTACACGTATCGTTTCGTCGCAGCGTCGGTATCCTCCTCCGGATGCGCCACGCGACGTATCTTGCGTTCCATAGCGTCGAACGTTGACCGATCGGTGCCCAGACACAGCGCGTTCTCTCGCACGTGATTCGCGACGTACAGATTCCGCGAGCGAATCGTCTCCGTGCGTCGATCGTTGTCGTCGTCGTCGTTTTCGGTACTACCGTGCAAAGGTGCTCCATACTTGTTTACCGACATGTTGGGTGGGCGGTGATCGCGAACGAGACTGACGCGTAATCGAACCGACCGATCAATTTATGATGAGACCGGCTTCGCGAAGTTCCTCCAAGATGGACGCGATTTCGTTGTCGTGTCCGGTGTGTCCGGGCTCGCGCGACGCCAAGAGCAATCGCAGTCTATCGACCAATTCGTTCGGATCGTCCCAGTACACGTAATCGATCGCGTTATCGGTAACCGTCATCGCGTCATCGGTGGGCAATCCTCGACCTTCGTGCGTGACGCTGTCGCCAGAAACGCGGTCTCCACTACGCAACAACACCGACACGATCTTCCTGTACTTGTAACCCTTGTTGCCTAGCGTAGGTTTGCTAGCCGAATGGTCCCGTCGATGCGCGTTCGTCGCCAACAAGATGTCGCGGTACGCCTCGAGATCGGCGTTCGTGTACGCTTGCTCGTTGGGCACTCGCATGAACAGCAGTTCGTGCAAGCCTCGCGAGCGAATCGCTTGCCTTTCACGTGAACGTCGTCGTTCTCGCCGATAGCGAGCACGGAATCGCCGATCATCAGCTGTTCGTCGTCGTCTAGGTACACGCCGTACACGTTGTCGATGAGTTTCTTAGTGTCGGTGAAGAACAAGCGCAGATATTCGCGCGATAGCGGCCCGCTGACGTTTCGAGTGTACGCGTCGAGGTTTTCGACGGTGGTGGTTGTGGTTTTTGGATCGAGAACTTCTCGAATCGTTTCGTCCGTCTCGCCATGGTCCGGCTCATGTTCCTCGGTTGTTTCGTAGACGGTGCTGTCGTCGTCGTCGTTCGAATCCGGAAGTGGAGTCGTTTCGGTCAGTATCGCCGCTTCGGTCGTGGACGGAGTAAAGGATAATCGTTTCTTTGAACGTTGCTGCTTCCGCTTGACGAGCGATGACGTCGCTGGACTCGTTTTCCACGTCGCGGTGTTCTCGACCAAATGTTTCAGCGGTTCGACGATCGGACGCGCGCTCTCCTCCGCAGCAGCTTTCGTCGCCATTTTACCGAGTTTCCGGTTCATGTATTTCCGTCGAATAGCGGCGCTGATTTTAACAATTTTCTTCTTCGTTTCGACATCTCGCGGCTGTTGTTTTTGTTGCTGTTGTTATCTATGACGCCGTTTCTGTTGTATGTCTCGTTGTTGCGCGATCTCAATGTTTACACCGCTGGTAGCTGTTTCGTTAGACATCCTGGTGTGTGTGTGTGTGTGTGTGTGTGTGTGTGTGTGTGTGTGTGTGTTGCTCGACGAAAGACTCGCGATCTACTGAGGTTCACGAGCTATCGCGCACTCGTTAAATCTTCGTCGATATCGACCATCGTACCGGGCACGGTCCTTGTCGATGACAACGAAGTCGTAGCGTCGTTTCCAGCATTTGGCGCACAGGTCGGTGAACGCCTCGAACGTCATGTCCGTGTTGACGTAATCGTTGTACACGCGACCCAAGTTCGTTCCGTCCTGTTTGAACAGCACGAGAAAATTCGCGTTGTCTCTGATCAAGTGTTTCGGTATTCTCGCGTACGATTGACACAGGTAAAAGCAATCCACGCTCGCGTGCCTTCGCATGGAGAAGTATTCGCGGATCGCGTTCTCTTCGACGCACGCCACGTCGTCGAACACGAAGATCGAATCGGGCCGAACGTCTCTCGGTGGAACGATCTCACTGTTTTCCGAGTAGGGAAAGTATTCGAT
Organism: Andrena camellia; assembly: GCA_029448645.1. Taxonomy (NCBI): domain Eukaryota; kingdom Metazoa; phylum Arthropoda; class Insecta; order Hymenoptera; family Andrenidae; genus Andrena; species Andrena camellia. Next base: position 40,162,037 of record CM055678.1, on the reverse strand, counting down.
TCCGTCGACGAGCGACAACACCTGCTCGAGATATCGATACTTTGGCTGTCGCAACGATTTCGAATACACGTACACGTTCTCGAAACGCAAACCGTTCGTACTCTCCAGCAGGCTGAGAAGCGCGTTCGTTTTTCCGCATTCGGATGGACCGCAGATCACGGCTCGCACGCTGTTCGGTAACAACAAACCGTGTCTGCGCGATCGAATTTTATCCCACGCCGAATCATCCAACGTTCTGTTCGCGGTCATGCGAATAGCGTTCGGTTGTTTCGCGAATCGCATGCTCTCTCTCTCTCTCTCTCTCTCTCTCTCTCTCTCTCTCTCCCCTCGTAACCACGTAACGCCACTGCTATTTATACCTGCGACACCTGTCGAGCGAATCAGAATCGTAGAGCTCCTTGGACCGATCGCTATCGAAGAACCGTTGAATTACGACTGTCCTCACATCTCCGTGTATCTCCATTTTCACATGTATGGTTGCGGTAATGCATAGACCAACGAAGAAGAAGAAGAAGAAGACAGAATCGGGACTCGTGAACGGTATCATAAACAGCTTACCGTTCGAACAACACATTCCGGGATATCAGTTCTGCGGACCGAGGGCGCGTTTGCTGAAGCGTTTGGCTCGTGGCGACGAAGGTGTGAATACACTGGACGCAGCGTGTCGGGAGCACGGTATCGCGTACTCTCGTCGAAAGGATTTGGAGGGGCGACACGAGGCGGATCGTGCGTTAGCCGAACGAGCGCGAGAACGAGTGTTCCCGAACGACGCGACCTTTGTCGAAAAAGCCGCAGCGACTGGAGTGTGGGCCACGATGAAGGATAAGACTAAGCTCGGTATGGGTGTGAGAAGCAGAAGGACTAAGAGAAGGAAACGCAAATCCAGAGGACAACGGTTGCGACAGCATCGTGTCCTACCGGTAGCGAAACGCGTAGGCTTTCTTCCGCTTCTACCGCTCGTGCTGCCCGCTTTGTCGGCTATCGGAGCATTGGCCGGTGGAGCTGCTGGTATCGCCAAAGCGGTCAACGACGCGAAGGCCTCGCGAAAACAGCTGGAAGATACGATGCGTCATCATCGGGCGATGGAAGGGCGAGGAATGTATATGGCACCGTACAAGCGTGGCGCCGGCATGAACCTGAGACGACGACCGAGGAAAAAAAACTCCCTTCGACCGGGCTTGCGGCGGCAGCGGTAACGCGACATCTGCTACTACAACAACCTATGACGAATCTGCAATTAGAACGCGAGTGCGTCGACGTACCGTTCTTTCGGGGCGTGTTTAAGCGTCATATGCTCCCTGCGCGCGTACGACCAAACGAATGCGGTATTGTGAATCTTGACGAGAATTGCAGCGAAGGCACTCACTGGGTAGCGCACGCGAAACGCGAACCTCACGTATAGTATTTCGACAGTTTTGGGAATTTGCGACCGCCCGCGGAACTGATCGATTATTTCAGACGGGGAACGAAAACTATGATCACAATCAAGTACAATCACGACCGCTTTCAATGTTTCGAAGAGATGAATTGTGGCCACTTGTGCGTACAATTTCTGCGACAAAAAGCTTTGGAATTTTGGCCTCGACACTGCCCAAGATAAATTGACGCGCAATCGTACGTCCGAGACACTTTCACTCTCTCAGTCTCAGTAGCGTAACCTACAGTGGTGGTTGTGATAGTGGTGGTACAATGTCGCTCACGCTAACGTTAACGGGTCGGGGCAGCGTGCTCACGGTCAATTATTTTCCACCTATAGATTTGAGCGACGGACAGTACGAATTAGGACTCGCCGACTTGGAGACGTTTCACACGATACCGAACATCGACTCGAGCAACGACACGTTCTACTTCGTCACGAACAACAACAACAACAAGAACGCCGCGACCCCCAGCATCGATGCCGCTAGTGACGGCGTTACGATCCCCCATGGCTCCTACGAATTAGACGCTATCGCCAAGCACTTGAGGCGTCAACTGCTCGATCGATATCCTAGAAGACGCGACGACAACGAGACCGACGACGACGACAACAAGTATCCGCTAGTGCTACGAGCTAACAACAACACCATGAAAAGCGAACTGTACTGCTCGTTCTTCGTGGACTTTACGCAACCGAACAACGTGGGATCGTTGCTGGGATTTTCGCCGACGCGTGTCTCATTGCCGAGAATCTGGTATGAGTCCGACGAAACCGTGAACATTATAAACGTTAACGTGCTCAGAGTAACGTGTAACGTCACTGACGGTGCGTACAGCAACGACAAATCCGTACACACGATTCACGAATTTTCGCCTCGCGTACCACCGGGATATAAGATATCGGAAACTCCGCGACACGTCATTTACCTACCGATCGTTGCGCGAGCGATACACGATCTAACGGTACGCATCGTCGATCAATACGATCGCCCTATAGATTTTCGCGGAGAGGAAATAACGATTCGCCTGCACGTGCAACGACGTTCGCGCGATAAGATAACGTGAGCGCGCGAGTGTTTAGAATGTTGGTATTCGATCACACGTACGACTCATCATCATCATCGTTCACCGCTCCTACTCCGGTCTCTGCCGCGCATTATCGTCGAAACGCAACACCTTCACCGCCACCGACAACGCTGATAAAGACAGGGGGCGGAAGAAAAAGAAGAAGAAGCTTCAAATCGTTGACGCATCGAAACGCGCGTTTCCTACGATCCCTGAGATTCGTCGTAACGTACTAACGTATCACTTATACGTACATACACACGTCTAACAGAATGTATACCATACTGAACGTGACGTGTACACCGACGTTCGACGATCGTATCACGTAGATCGAGGTGCACGGCTACAATCCGTACGCCAACACGACGTACGACAATAACGACAAGATACGAATACCTATTCAGCAACAAGATCTGTACACGCTCCCGTGCGAAAGTTATCTCTACGTGGAAGGACGTCTCTCTTTGATGACCGCCCCGACGACTACCGAGGAAGTGAAAGCTGCCGCGAGAGTTTTTCTGGACAACAATTGCGTCGCGTTCATGTTCGATGAGATTCGATACGAATTGAACGGCGTGGAGATCGATCGTTGTAGAAATCCGGGAATCACGACCTCGCTGAAACATTACGCGTCATTATCCGTCGAGAAGAGCAGAGCGTTGATGAACGCCGGTTGGGACCACACCATCGCACACGACCGCGACATTTTTAATAGCCCGGCGTTCAATTTCTGCGTGCCCATGAACGCGCTACTAGGATTCTGCGAAGATTACAAGCGTATCGTGATGAACGCGCGACACGAGTTGATCCTGATTCGCGCGCGAGTCGATACGAACGCGATGTACAGGTCCTCTCTATCCTCCGCGATAATACCGAAACTGGAGATACGCAGGATACAATGGCGTATGCCGCACATCGTGCTAGAAGACACTCAAAAACTAGCGATGCTACGTTTCCTGCAAAGCGATCGACCTATGGCTATGAGTTTTCGATCGTGGCAACTGCAACAGTATCCGTTGCTGCAAACGACAACCAAACACACGTGGACCGTGAAAGCCTCGTCGCAGCTCGAGATACCGCGATACGTGATGTTCGCTACGCAAATCGAGCGAAGTTATAATCTCAAGAAAAGCGCGAGCAGATTCGACGGGTGCAAACTCACGAACGTACGATTGTTTCTGAATTCCGAGACGTATCCGTACGACGACCTGAACCTGGATTTCGATAAATCTAAATACGCGCTCCTGTACGATATGTACGCGAAATTTACCCGTTCGTACTACGGTCACGGCGAACCGTTGCTGAACACGACCGAATTTTTGCGATACGCCCCTATCGCGATCATAGATTGCTCTCGGCAGAACTAGTCGGTGGAGAGCGCCACGGTGGACGTGCGAATCGACTTCGAGTGCAAAGAGAACGTACCCGCTAATACTGTCTCATCATATACGACTGCATGGTCCAATACAATCCTTTGACGAACGTAGTGCGAAAAATCACGTGATTCCATCGACTGCGACTACGACTACTATACCGATGAGGATAATCGCGAAATAGTCAGTAGCTCGTCTGCAGCCGTCGGTGACACTTGTTTTACTACATACTACTACATATTACTACCTAGCAATGTTATCCGTCGTGGCCGACCTGCAAGGCTTCAAGACCGAACGTAACACGTTCGTCGCTAAGGAAATTGCGATTCTCGCGAACAATCGCGACACGGAAACGACCATTTGTCATTGGATTTTCGAACCACCGTACTCCTACGCTCGCCTGTCATCGTTCGAGAAGCGTCCAGCGACCTGGCTCACGATGAATCATCACGGACTTCGCTGGTCCGACGGCTGGGTGCCGTACCACAGGCTATCAGAAATGCTCGCTCGCGAGCTCGCAACCGTCGACGTGGTGTTCGTGAAGGGAGCGGAGAAGAAGACCTGGTTATCGCAACTGCTCCTACGAACAGATACAAGCATCGTAGACATCGTTGACATGTACGAGAAGAAGAAGAAGAACAACAACAACGACGATGACACCTGCGACTCCGACTCCGACGACTACGAGGATACCGACGAGGACAACGACGGCTCCGACGTTGACAACGATTATCGTGGAATAGTACCTCCTGCCACGGTCGTTCCTAACCTGAAAGCAATGCCAGCATAGAACACCATCCGATGCGCTTTCCACAACGGCGGCGGTTGTATGTGCGCGCTGGAAAACGTTCAAAAAATTTGGACGTACATGCGATCTGAAATTTAAGTGGTGTCTTCCTAGATTACATGTGAAAACAATCCTACAATCTGCCTAACCGTTTCTTTCTTTTGCTGTTTCCAGATTTTACGGACCACCTGCTGTATGGTTTTGTCCTCTTCGCACATCGTAGACGTTGCGATATTATTCTTCTACGACGCGTATACAGTCTTTATTCTTCTAATCGTATCTCATACTATTCTTTATAAACGTATAACAAAAACTGCTTTATATGAATAAAACAATTACTATTCATAGAAGAAGTGTACATCTTTCTTACCCTCTATTCTCGTCCTCCTCCACAGCATACATCGTCGATGATACGTATTTTTTCCTAGAATATAAACTGTTAAGGTAGATGTAAAAAAGAATTCATACACACTTTATATACGTATAAAAAACAAAAATTTTTATTTTCTTCTTTCTCCTCCTCCTCTTACAACGATGCGTCACATAAGTATTCTTATACTCTTACTTTAAATACTAATTGTGATACAATCACACGCGAAATTATTTTCTATCTACACTTCTTACTGTTTCTATATTCTCTCTCGTTCTGTCCGTCGATGTTTTCGCAGAATACTAATAGTAACGAAGTAAAACACTATATGCACTCAGAGTATGTGATTCTATACACTCGGAGTGTCCATATAGTGTTTCACCCGATCGCTATTAATGCATACTTCGCATAGTCCAAAAGTGTCATGGTGTTGTTGTGAAGTATCATACACACACACATACATAGACCGAGAGCCAAGGACAATTCAATATCTGTCGTTGAATCACGCTCCATATATGCATCCGCGGGTCGTTGGTTCACGTACATGATTCTTGTAATCCTCGATCGCGAAAACTATTGTATCTACTGTTCTGTGTTGAGTGTGCGTGAAGTATCATACCCACACACACATCCATCCAGTGCAACCCAAACACAACTCAATATATGTCGTTGAATTGCACTCGATATATGTATGCGCGGGTTGTTGGTTCACGTACATGATTCTTGTAATCCTCGATCGCGAAAACTATTGTCTCTACTGTTTGTTACGACACTGTTCTGTGTTGGGTGTGCGTGCGTGTATGATAGTAGCAGGGTTGATTTAAACGCACACGTTATGATTATAGCTACATCTCGCTTGCGATAAACCAATCCACGTCACTATCGATGTAAAGTTCTCACACCATAGCATTGTTTCCGTGTGCTTGTCGAGTATTACACACATACATTCATCCATTTTAAGCCAGAAACACTTTAATATATATGTTACTGTGCCAAAATGGATATATGTATGTATGGCTGGATAGTACTTACGCGGAAAACGATTGCCACTACTGTCATGTGTGTTGTTGGACATATACCCCCCCCCCCCCCAATACGTACTTCACTCATGGTGCAAAGACATGTACATATATGTGTTTGACGCCAGGAGTGTGATACATACGGGGTGTTCGTAGCACTACTCGCATCGACGTAAACATACCCACAAACACACACACACTTTGGGGGAATGGCATCTTCCGCGATGAGGGACGGCAGCTTCCTCGGAACGTCAGCTTCCGCGATGAGGGACGGCAGCTTCCTCGATGAGGGACGACAGCTTCAGCGATGAGGGACGCAAGCTTCCTCTGTAGGGCCACCAGCTTTTTCGGCGATGAGGGCCACCAGCTTCAGCGATGAGGGACACCAGCTTCGGCGATGAGGGACACCAGCTTCGGCGATGAGGGACACCAGCTTCGGCGATGAGGGACACCACCTTCCTCTGGAGGGCCACCAGCTTTTTCGGCGATGAGGGACACCAGCTTCGGCGATAAGGGATACCAGCTTCTTCGGCGAGGGACGTCAGCGATGAGAGACATCAGCTTCCTCGGGAGGGATGATCTCCATCGATGATGTTCAAACAGCATATGCAATGGAAAAACCAGAATGGTAACACCGTACATCATACTTATTTCTACTATTCTCTCTTTCTCACTATATATCTTACGTTACACTTTGTACAAGATAGGAAAAAAACTAATACTTGCCGTATATATCTTTCTTCAACTCGTTCCTGTCTGCAAACAGCTTCCTGATTAACACTTCTAATGAGCCGTCGCGGTGACCCGCTCACGTTTTTAAAGACTTTGATAAGCAGCGCGCATAGTAGGGGTGATTCGCGAGTAGGGGTATACTTGCGTCCCAGTCGTCAGTGGTCATTTCGATATCTCGATCCTTGTTCACTCTACAGGCATTGTTCTTCTCTTTCTTCTTCTCGCTATCCTTCTTCTTCTTCGTTGCTTCAGAACTGTGATCACGTATGCTTCCACACCCTCGAGCTAACATATATACATACCTACCATGTTACTATCGATAGGTTCCCACGATGTATATTTTTTCTTTTTACGCGAATACTTCATACATCGATACTTGCTTCTTCCATTTATATTCTTCTCATTATATACTTCTCACTGTACACTTCTTCCTACACTGCTTTTCCCCTATCATCACGTTTTTTTCACCTTTGCCTTTTTCCTTTTCCATACTGTGTACAACTACACTATTCCCCACCACCAACAACCTACACTTTGCATATGTGTGAGTGCAAACCACTATAAAAGAGGTACCGATCGGTCTTGCGGACCACATCACATCGCGTACGTTCGTAGTAACCGTTCAGTGCAGTTAGCTGTAGTGCGTATTCAAAATGTTTAACCAACATTTCAACAACGCTTCCTACATGGGCGAAAACCACCTCAACCGTTGCAACGCTACGGATTTTCCTGCTAAACAGCGTCGTCCGAATCTAAGGTACATTATATACGTCCGTATACTTTTCGATTTTACACGAAAACGTTCGATGCGTTAACTCTGCGTGTGTGTTTCTTACAGCGATACATCTGCTCCATCGCCCAAGAAGACCGTCATACGAATCATGGGACGCGATTACCTATTAACATTGACCACGTACAAACGCATCGCAATTGGAGTCCGTATCGACCAGGATTCGTGTCGCGTTGAAATCGCGATAGCCGACAATAAATCCAACGAACTGTGTTTCCCCATGTCTACGTGGAAACTTCTGCTGCAGCAAGAACCAGAGATACTTCAACGTCTCCGTAAAGACGCAACTCCATCGCATCAAGACTCTATCGTCGTCGAGCATTTACGCATCGACTTTACGCGAATCATCGGTCAACGAATTGTCAAAATATCGGATGATAGTTCGTCCATATACATGGTCGAAGCTACGATACGGCAAATGTTCAAATACGATCGCTGCATCGATCACACGTTCTCGTGGTTGTCGGAAATTCTAGACTCCGTAAGTCTCAAATACGCTTCCTTCGTAGCCATTATACGCGCCGCTACGACACCGATCGCGGACTATGAAAAACTCATTTCTGAAAGCGAATACTTCGAACCACATTCTTTGTTAGATTGCGAATTATTAGCGTTATGCTTGGACTCCATTATACGTGATGCTCGCAACGTATCCCAATAATGTATACATGTCTATATATGCTTTACCAATAAATACAACACTTTATCGCACGAATAGCTGTATTGTTTGATACCTTAAACGATCCTTTCCTATCCTCGCAGGATATCGTTTATCCCCCCAAAAAAACTGGTGTTCTTTCAAACTTTGTTTCTTATGCTAGGTATATTACGAGATCTGGACAACATCTATGCCTCTAATTACGCATTTCGAATAATATCGCATCTCTCCCACCGAATATGCTCTTGATAATCATCTCTAACCTAATGAACCACCGAAAACAGTATTCGATTATATCGCTTTATTCTTGTGCACATCATATTCTGCTGTTACATGAGATCTTTTAAGTCATATGCTCATTATTCCTTCTCGAAAGTTTACCGTCCAAAATTATCGCGCACCGATGCCGCGTACTATTCTCGGAAATCAACCTTCTATCGTTACAGTGATACGCTTTTGGCTCGATTATCGCGCCATAACAAACTATAAGATTCGGCTTGCAGCCCCTACGCGCCGTAACACCGTATTGTGTTTTCTTACCTCCGACACCGAGAGGGATAGAGAGAGAGAGAGAGATGTGCAAAAATGTCATACCGCTCTCGCGCTCCTCGTTCAAACGCGGCTCGCTTTGAATTTTCGAGGTCTCGCGATTGCTCGCGCAAAGATGCTGCGTATTATTATTATTATCGGACTACTCGATACGAAACGGTACGTTTCGACTCGCATCATCTCCTACGCGACGTACCGCCGTATGTTTCCGACCCCCTGCAACGAGAGAGAGAGGAGGATAGATTCATATCGTACCTCTCTCTCTCTCTCTCTCTCTTACACTCGATTCCAAAGTATCGAATATCGGGGCGCGATCTGGCCTCGGGGAGATAAGAGGGTTGCGGATCGCTTCCTCCTGCAACGCGTGACGTGTCATCGTCGAGGAACGCGTTACGTGACCTCGAGGTACCCCCCCTCTACCGCCAGTGATCCTGGGTCCCGGCCCCCACCTCCACGAGTCGCGGTCCCCCCACCCACCTGCCCCCTCGCCAACGCTGCGGTACCCCTCGCCCCGCTTCACCCCTCGCCCTGCGTTGGTCCAGAACTCTCTTATTATACCTACTCTGTCCACTGACTTAACGTTCTTTCTACAATTTCCGGTAGTGCAACCCATCTGATCGGAGATGGCTGCAGAATTTTTCCCTTACATCGTCCATAAAATCTTGCAGGTCTTCTAAAACTTTCTGTTGTTTTTGATTTACTGTAAGACATGTATAAATGAAAGTGAATAATTGCTGTATTTGCAATGGCAAGTAATCGCTCGCACGGCACGCGACCAAATACATTGAATAGCAAAAGCATGGGAAGACACACATTTCTTCATGCACGTGTATCACATCGTGATTGTATTATATCGAATAAATCCTCTGAACACATATACGCACATTTACGGCTCGAATAATTGTCGTAGCCCCCAAAAGTCCGGATCATCATTGTCGTCGTTGAACGCCCAACGGTCTAAATCGTCTCGAACCTCGCGCCAAAACTGCCTGCAGCCATGCATTAACTTTTTACATTTAATGCTGTAGTATCCCTTCGTATATGGATACTCTGTTCGCTGAAACATATGAGAAACTATAGAAAACATGTGCTTTTTATGAAAAGACCTTGTAGTCGCTACGTACAAATATCACTTACCAAATACTCCTTCATCTCGATGCTGTCGTCGAACCACATCCTGATTGAAACGCGTAATGATCCCTCGCAGTGGCAGATTGACGAGCAACTAGTCTCGCTGCATCTCCAAGCTCCCGCATGTCGATCCATGCCCAAAGTTGCATAGCCTTGCAAAAGTAAGATACCGTTGTCCTCCACCTGCATATTCGCTGACCATCCTCTCCTTCAATGCATCTTCTTCGAATTATTCACAGACCACCATCTCCTTTTTCTAGGACCTGGCCTAGAACCCGCCTATACATACTACTCACGTACTTGATGTACTTCGACGTGAACAACCTGTACGGATGGGCAATGTCTCAGGCGATGCCGCACGGTGGATTTCGATGGCTGGACGAGGATGCGGTTGCCGATTTGGACGTGAACTCCTTGCCGGAGGACAATGGACCAGAGGAATACCTGCTGGAAGTGGATCTGGAGTATCCGCGGGAGATTCGCGACGCGCACGCGGACCTTCCGTTCTGTCCTGTACGCGAGCTCGCGCCCATTTTCAAAAAATACCGTACAAGCTAATGAACAATGCCGTGTACGGGAAGACGATGGAGAACGTTCGAAATCGAGTGAACATGCGACTGGTGACGCGGTGGGACGGACGTTACGGTGTCGAGTCGTTGATCGCGAAACCAAATTTCCACAGCCGAGCGATATTTTCGGAACACTTAGTCGCTATCGAGATGCGAAAACTAAAAGTTTAATTCGATAAACCTATATACGTGGATATGAGTGTGTTGGCTGTGTCGAAAGTGTGCTTGTATGAATTTCACTACAAGTATATGCGTTCAAAGTTTGGCGAAAAATGTAAGGTTCTGTATACCGACACCGAAAGTCTCCTGTATCAGCTGCAGTGCGGTGACGCTTACGAGGAGATAAAAAGTGACGTTGTCGGGCGATTCGACACGAGCGATTACGCGACGGAAAATCCATACGATATGCCCCGCGTAAACAAAAAGGTGCCGGGACTCATAAAAGACAAGAACAACGGTGCTTTAATGACAGATTTCGTAGGTCTGCGGTCTAAAATGTACGCTAGTCGTGTACGTAACGCGTCGGCGGGAACGACTGAGACGAAAAAAGTGAAGGGTGTGAAGAGGAGCGTGGTCGCGAACGAGATTCGCTTCGAAGACTAAGTTCGGTATCTTCGCAAGCACGCTGAAACTACGGTACGACAGAACCATATCCGTATGCGATTATACGACGTTTATTCCGTGAACGAGCTGAAAACAGCGCTCAGTCCGTACGACGATAAGCGTTACATACTAGCCGATCAGGTGAGCACCCTTCCGTGGGGTCACTATCGGATTCCCGAGTGCGACGATAACGATAACGATAGTGATGTGCGCATGAATATCTCGTTGTGTGTGTGTGTGTGTTTTTGTATATATATTTCATTAATCTCGCGTACGATGTTTCGTCACATACACAAGTATGCGATGTTTTGTTGAGTGAAGTACCGTAGAGGGGGTTTTTAGTGGGTATGCCAGAATTGGTGAGTCCCACATAACCCCGATACAACCTGTCTCGGGGTATGCATAAAGCATTTTCCCACTCTTTAAAAAAAACAAGTATGCAATGTATGAACGTAGCGTAGGTAATGACAAACTTTATTGTAAGTGCTTCAAATAAATAAGTTAGGAAATAGATTAGGTATACCTAAGTATAATAGAAGCGTATGAAAATATGTTACAAATGAAATAGTGTACAAGTATCGTTATATATTGATGCTTTATTTTTTTAAATACAAAGAATCGAATAAAAGTATAAGGATATAAAATGTAAACAGTATGTAATGTATATATATTTAATAGTAATAATAATAAGGAGCTGCTGTTGCGTCACAGAACACCCTTTTGCTGTATCCACGAGTTCTTGGACGAGTCGAATCACAACCATTTCACGAACACTCGATTCCCCTTGCGACGAATAATCTTCTCGATCAGATATACGCCTGGATTCGCGACGGAATGCAGTTCGTGCTCGTAGAATCCGCCCGAGACGGGTTCTCCCGCGGAATCGCGTAGAATATACGTTCGTTGTACAGCGGTGATTTCGAACACCTCGGTTGACCAGTTCGGCGTGTATCCCTTCTCGAAGATCGTCTTGAATTTGCTCACGCGTACTTTGTCACCGACGCGGAATTTGGCGCGTTGTCGTCGTCGTCGCTACGACGTTGCACGACACCCGACGATACGATGAACGGTAAACGAGTGGCGGAGGTCACGTCGACGGGTCGCGCGTTGATCGTGCGATGTTTACAATGATTGTAGGTGTGCACGACCGTAGGTAGCAGATCCAACCAGCGATTAGAGGCGTTCAAGGAGAATTGTTTCCACATCAGGTTCTTCAGCGTGCGATTGAATCGCTCGACGATCGACGATTTCATTACGCTGTACGTACAGTAGTGATTGATTCCACGAGAAGTAACGCATCGTTGAAACTCCGCGTTGTTGAACTTCTTTCCCATGTCGCTTTGTAGGTTTCGTGGACATCTGCCGCTTCGTCGCAACACGGTCGCGAACGCCTCGGTAACTTCGCGACCGCTTTTCGTTTTCACGGGCACGGCCCACGTGTACTTTCTGAACGTATCGATGATCGTGGGTATGTAGTTGTAACCACGAGTCTTGGCAGCATACGCGCGCATTTCCACCGAATCTGCCTGTCACAGATCATCGTAGCCTCGAATCACTACGTGTCGCCGCGGGAAATTTCGTCTCGCAAGAGCGTGCAGTTCGTCGACCAATTTTATTCGTTCCGTACTCGTGCTCATAGCGACGATTGCGAAAACGTTCCACTACCAACAGCAGCAGGTACTGCACCAGGCACTCGAAGCACGTACGTTGTTGACGGGGTTTCTCGTCGTCGTCGTAGTCGTCGCTTATCGCAACGCTTCCTTGCATTTCTGTACTTCCGCGATCAATGTCGCAAGCACGTCGAGTCTATCCTGCAAGTGATCGAATTGTTGTTGCATCGTGCTATTTATCGAATTCTCCAAATCACGGACGCGTCCTTCCACCGCAGTATTTATCGCAGTCGTCAAAGCGTCCAGTCGTATCGTCGTCGATTCATTCATGTTTTCCTCCATAGTGTCGAGGGCACGCCCGACGGTACGTTCCATGTCGTCCACGTATCGTTTCGAAACCGCAGCGTCGGTATCTTCCTCCGGATGTGTCACGCGACGTACCTTGCGTTCCATCGCGTCGAACGTTGACCGATCGGTTCCCAGACACAGCGCGTTCTCCCGAACGTAATTCGCGACGTACAGATTCTGTGAGCGAATCGTCTCCATGCGTTGATCGTTGTCGCCGGTAGTAGCATCGGCGGTACCATACAAAGATGTACCAAACTTGTTCACCGACATGTCCGCTACGATGATCGCGAACGAGACTCACGCATCGTCGATCGGAACGATCAATTTACGATGAAACCGGCTTCGCGAAGTTCCTCCAGGATGGGCGCAATTTCGTTGTCATGCCCGGTGTGTCTGGCGTCGCGCGACGCCACGAGCAATCGTAGTCTATCGACCAATTCGTTCGGATCGTCCCAGTACACGTAATCGATCGCGTTATCGGTTACCTTCATCGCGTCAGTAGTATAGCAAGGGGGATTCTAACTCGGGTCCTCTGAGGGGAGCGCGGGGGCGGGTGGAAGTGAGGGCGCGCGGGGGAGTGCGGTGGGGGGAACTTTAGGCGCGGGGACAGCGGGGAGTGGAAGACTGGTTGCGCGCGCACGAGCCGCGGAGTGGGGGAAGCCCTAATCGTGGAGGGGATCAGTCCAGGCCGAGCGGCCGCGGAGACCTCTCCAGACCTGCCCCGCCGTCAGAAATTTTTTCAGAGGGGGAATGACCTGCAGCCGAAATTTTCTCATACCTAACCGAGGGAGGGAACGACCTTGGCCCACCCCGAAAATTTTTTCACCCTTGGCCCACACCGATCTAGCGAACCGCCAAGCGCAGAGAAATAATAATAATTTATCAGAAATTGTTTCGAGCGACGTTTTACAAATCGCATATTCGGGGAGGGAAAGAGACGGCACTACATAGTGGTACAAGCTAAATTAGGTGGAGGGAAAGAGACAGCACAATCGCATGCATTCTAAAGCTAAAATTTTTCAAAATGTTTTTTCAATCTTAGCGTCGCAGCGTATCACGCGATCTCGCGAAGTTTGACTCCCCTGGAGCAGCTGCGCGAGATAATGTCATTTGGCGGCGCGAAAAACGCTCGAATGAAAATTTTTCAGAGGGGGGACTGACCCCCGAAAATCTTTTTCACACCTAACCGAGCGAGGGAATGACCTTGGCCCACACCGATCTAGCGAACCAATATGCAGCAGAGAAATAATAATTTATCAGAAATTGTTTCGAGCGACGTTTTACAAATCACATATTCGGGGAGGGAAAGAGATAGCACTACATAGTGGTACAAGCTAAATCCTGAGAGAGGGAAAGAGACAGCACAATCGCATGCATTCTAAAGTTAAAATTTTTCAAAATGTTTTTCAATCTTAGCGTCGCAGCGTATCGCGCGATCTCGCGTAATTTGACTCCCCTGGAGCAGCTGCGCGAGATGATGTCATTTGGCGGCGCGAAAAACGCTCGAATGAAAATTTTTCAGAGGGGGACTGACCCCCGAAAATCTTTTTCACACCTAACCGAGCGAGGGAATGGCCTTGGCCCACCCCCGAAAATTTTTTCACACTTGGCCCACACCGATCTAGCGAACCAATATGCAGCAGAAATTGTTTAATAATTTATCAGAAATTGTTTCGAGCGATGTCGGGAAAGATCGACGTTTTACAAACCATATATTCGGGGACGGGAAAGAGAGAGAGAGAGAGAGACGGCACAAGCACAGTTATTTTAAAGCTAAATTCGGGGAGGGAAAGAGACAGTGGTACAATCGCATGCATTCTAAAGCTAACAGTATTTCAAATGTTTTTCAATCTTAATATCGCAGCGTATCGCGCGATCGTGTGTAATTTGACTCCTCTGGGGCAGCCGTGCAGGATAACGTCATTTTCACGGCGCGAAGAAGGCGCGAATCATAGAATTATGCGATGTCAGCTGAAATTTTTTTTCCAAACCAACAGACACTTTTTCCCCAACGCAGAGAAATAATAATTTCATGAATAAACGATCTAGCGAACCATTCTGTAGCAAACAGACATATTTTTTCCAACGCAGAGAAATAATTTTCAAACAAATATGTAACAAGCATTCTAAAGCTAGCATGTTTTTAAAGCGTTCAGATTTAGCGTCGCAGCGTATCGCGCGATGACACGACGCGAAGAACGCGTGAACGAAATATAATACTATTTAAAACGTTGAATCTTAGAATTAGGTGGTGAGGAAAGAATGAGGGTAAATAAAATAGAGACATAATATGTTTTAAATGATAATATATTGTTACAGGCAAAGAATATGAAAATAGAATAATAATAATTTAACATTTTTTCTTCCTACGAGCATCAGCTAGAATATCATTGATGGCACATGCTAACAGTTCGCAATCTACAAGATAATCCTCGTCGTAATATTCGCTATCACGTATGATTTTAGCAGCACGACGCGTATCTAATGTTTCGCAGGCAACATCGCTCTGTTGTAGCACGTTAACAAAATTTAAAAATTTCAGCCGCACATCTTGTGCAGTTTCATACAACCGCAGATACACATAGGCTATACACAGATCAAGATTAAATAAAAATGTTACAGTATTCAGTTTCAAATACAGCGGCTTAGTATCTAGTGTTATCTTTACAATCAGAGAATCATAGAAAGAATTATGTGGAGTCGATAGAAATTCGTGAGGAGAGGTCTTATGCTACTGCATAAAAATTTAATTCTAGCTAAATAAAAAATCATAAACATTAATGAAATTAAAAATCTTATAAAAATAATTCTTAAATACCCAGCTATAACAATTAATGAAAATCTACCTCTAAAATACTCAGTATTAAATCCAGACATCAATTCTGATTCCGCCTCCACTAAATCTGGCTCAATTAATAATCTAATTAAAAACATTAAATAAATTGGAATTAAAATTAAATATAAATAGAATATAAAAATATAAAATAAAAAGAGAAATAGAAAAATATAAAAACAAAAAAATATAATAATAATTTAATTTATTGCTCATTTTCGTGTTACAATTCAACGATCATATACTCTTTTCATTTCATTCCCGCGATTGTGTCAGTGTCCAACCCTTCTAATGTATCCTGCTGTGTCTTAACAATTTTTCTATTTTACAAGTGTTTCCTAATCTATTCTATGCTGTATAAACTTCTTTTATCACTTTCCAGGTCTTTCCATCTTTTCCTTCTCCCTATTATCTCCTGTAAAATAGCCAAGTTTTTCCTTCTCTTCTTTCCAATTCCCACCACTCTCTCCACGTACTTCACATGCTTCAATCACGTGTTCCACTCTTCCTTCCTCTTTCTTATAAAGCCTAAATACCCTTTCTTCTCTCTTTAGCCAATATTTGCAGGCCCTGTTTCACTACTTTTTGATCTTTCCCCCCAATAGTATTTCGGCTTATCTCCAGGTTTCCTTGCCACCTCTCTTAATTCTCTTAGGAACTTTGACTCTTTTACTTTCGTCTCTCTCTCTTGTTCTTGGATGTCTTTACTTATCTGCTCTATTTTGATCGACACTTCTTTCCCATTTAATCTTCTTCTTTCCAATTCTTCATTTGACCATCCTCTCCCTTCCAAGAATTTGATTCTCATTCTTTCCCTTTTCGTAACTTCATTTCCTCTCATTAGACTTCTCCCACTTTCATATCTTATCGATCCTTCTTCCGAGTTTATTAGCCTCTCTTCAAACTTCATTGCTCATTCTCCCATTTCAATTGCTATGCCATCTCTTCCTGTTTCTTTTAACAGCCAGTATGTTGGTGTTGATCTCTCCAATTTCATTATCCACCGCATGTATTTCACCTGCAATTATTATAATTAATATAAATTGTATTAATCTTGAAATTAAAAGAGCTAATTATAAATTATTTTTTTATGTGGAATAATAATTATAAATTTATAATTATTGGTGATATGTTATTCGATTTTATTGATATCTAGTTTTTAAATGAATTTATTCATATATTTAATTAATTATGAAAAATATTTTTATTTTTGTTAAATATAACAAATTTATGGGATTATCTACACATTTATATTATTATTATTGATTTGATGTATTTAAGAATTGTAATTTTAAAATTTAATTTCATTTAAGATAATTTAATAACTTATTTCATTGATAAAAAATTTAAGAATTTTGGTGCAATTTTTTAAATAAATTATATAAATGAATTATGCGTAGGCTATAATGATAAAATTAATAACTAATTTAGTGAATATATTTTTTAGATAAAAATGAACTAAAGGAATTCTGCAAATTAAAAATATTCACCTGTTTATCAAAAAACATGTCTTTATGTTTAATAATTTAAAGTCTGCTCTGCCCAATGAATTATTTTTAAGTGGCTGCAGTATATTGACTACATGGTAGCATACAAAGGTAGTAATATAATTATTCTTTTTATTGAAGGCTCGAATGAATGAGTTGATGAAATATTTCCTGTCTCTAGATTAAACTGTTAATTTAAATTTTAAGTAAAAATGCTGAGATTTTTTCTATAGGACGAGAAGATCCTATAGAATTTTATAATTTGTTTTAGGAATAAGTTTTAATAAAATTAAGTAATTTATTGGGAGGATATTTAAAATTATTTAACTTTAAAAAATTTATCCAAGTATTCTTGTTTCAAAAGATAGTTTATTAAAAATTGCTAGATTTAATTACCTTGGGGATAACAGCGTAATATCTTTGGAGAGATTATATTTATGAAGATGATTGCGACCTCGATGTTGAATTAGGATATAATTTAAATGCAGCAGTTTAAATATTAAGTCTGTTCGACTTTTAATATCTTACATGATTTCAGTTCAGATCGACGTGAGCCAAACTAATTTAGTGAACATATTTTTTAGATAAAAATGAACTAAAGGAATTCTGAAAATTAAAAATATTCACCTGTTTATCAAAAAACATGTCTTTATGTTTAATAATTTAAAGTCTGCTCTGCCCAATGAATTATCTTTAAGTGGCTGCAGTATATTGACTACATTGTAGCATACAAAGGTAGTAAGTATAATAATTAGTCTTTTTATTGAAGGCTTGAATGAATGAGTTGATGAAATATTTCCTGTCTCTAGATTAAACTGTTAATTTAAATTTTAAGTAAAAATGCTTAGATTTTTTCTATGGGGTGAGAAGACCCTACAGAATTTTATAATTTATTTTAGGAATAAGTTTTAATAAAATTAAGTAATTTATTGGGAGGATATTTAAAATTATTTAACTTTAAAAAATTTATCCAAGTGTTCTTGTTTCAAAAGATAGTTTATTAAAAAATTGTTAGATTTAATTACTTTGGGGATAACAGCGTAATATCTTTGGAGAGATCATATTTATGAAGATGATTGCGACCTCGATGTTGAATTAGGATATAATTTAAATGCAGCAGTTTAAATATTAAGTCTGTTCGACTTTTAATATCTTACATGATTTCAGTTCAGATCGACGTGAGCCAGATCGGTTTCTATCTATATTTATCTAATAAGTTTTTGTACGAAAGGATTTAATTTATAAATTATTTTTACTATTTTCAATAAAAATTGGAATTTTATATTTATTAAGAATAGGTGTTTACCCTGTGATAATTGATGGTTGGTTGGGCTTCAAATTCTAATTATTCAATATTAGGAGCGATTGGATCAATTTCACAGTCAGTTTCTTATGAAGTCCGTTTATTTTTAACAATATTTTCCGTAATTTTATTAATTGAAAGTTATTCATTATTGGATTTATATAAATTTCAATATTACATTAAATTTATTTTAATTTTAATCCCAATACTACGACAAGAAAACCGCGGATAGGTCTTTTAAAATCGGAGACCAAGTGCTACTGCACGATGAGACGTTAAGACGCGGACGGTCACAAAACTAACACCTGCATGGATAGGTCCCTACACGATTAAAAACATGCACGATAACAATAATTACAGTATAAAGGGCGACGAACAATCCGCGTTCACGCGAACCGACTCAAACACTTTATAGAATAGGGCAGGAATAGGAAAATGGTCGCAGTTATGAGGGGAAGTAACAGCGCACCAACAACTATGTAGATTTGAAAAAAGAGGCGAAATATATTTATTTAAAAAAAATGTGGGAGAGAAAAATTTTTAAATAAGTATTTTAAAATAAGTAATTTAACTAATCAGGATATTCGCCGTTTTTGAGGGTTTAATTTAGATTTAAATTTATTTAAAACACAGTTCAATTGGTCTTTCTGATGTCTCGCATCTAAAGCTATTTGCGGGCTTAAAAATTCTAACGAATTTAAAAATTTCTCATTAAAAGGCAATCTCCTAACAGTATGTTTGAAGGCAGATTGGTAATATTTTTATATTTTCATAAGAGTCTATAATTCCTTGGCTATTTTCTGAATTACTACTTCTAATTTTATTAATGGTTGCCATCGATTCCTCGCCAATAAAAATTGATTGCAGTGGCAGTAAATTATCTTCATTATATACGTCTACTTCATGTGAATTGGGTGCTACAATATACTCACGCTTTATAAAATTTCCTCCCAATGATCTTAATAATCTAAAACATTCAGGGAGCAGGCAATGAACTAGAATTTTCGAATTCTGAAACACTGTGTTGAATCTTGTAAATATGTTTAACGCGTAATTTAAAAATTGCAAATAAGCCTTAGTATAAGGGCAACTTAATGTTCGAAATATTTGGTTTGTTCTTTCGGAATAATTGTGTTCTGCTGCTGCCTCCGCAAAGACAGCAAATAAAACTGTCCACTGACTTAACGTTCTTTCTACAATTTCCGGTAGTACAACCCATCTGATCGGAGATGGCTGCAGAATTTTTCCCTTACATCGTCCATAAAATCTTGCAGGTCTTCTAAAACTTTCTGTTGTTTTTGATTTACTGTAAGACATGTATAAATGAAAGTGAATAATTGCTGTATTTGCAATAGCAAGTAATCGCTCGCACGGCACGCGACCAAATACATTGAAAAGCAAAAGCATGGGAAGACAGGCATTTCTTCATGCACGTGTATCACATCGTGATTGTATTATATCGAATAAATCCTCTGAACACATATACGCACATTTACGGCTCGAATAATCGTCGTAGCCCCCAAAAGTCCGGATCATCATTGTCGTCGATGAACGCCCAACGGTCTAAATCGTCTCGAACCTCGCGCCAAAACTGCCTGCAGCCATGCATTAATTTTCTACATTTAATGCTGTTGTATCCTTTCGTATATGGATACTCTGTTCGCTGAAACATATGAGAAACTATAGAAAACATGTGCTTTTTATGAAAAGACCTTGTAGTCGCTACGTACAAATATCACTTACCAAATACTCCTTCATCTCGTTGCTGTCGTCGCACCACATCCTGATTGAAACGCGTAATGATCCCTCGCAGTGGCAGATTGACGAGCAACTGGTCTCGCTGCATCTCCAAGCTCCCGCATGTAGATCCATGCCCAAAGTTGCATAGCCTTGCAAAAGTAAGATACCGTTGTTCTCCACCTGCATATTCGCTGACCATCCTCTCCTTCAATGCATCTTCTTCGAATTATTCACTGACCACCATCTCCTTTTTCTTCTTCGCACTCGTCTTCTGCCTCTTCTTCTTTGGACACATCTCTTCTTCGAATTATTCACTGATCACCCTCTCCTTTTTCTTCTTCGCACTCGTCTTCTTCCCGTTCTTCTTTGGACACATCATTCGAACCACTTTCAACGTCTAACGTACCACTTTGACCGCATATCGAACGTGTATCGAACGTCTAACGTACCACTCTGGACGTGTATCGAACATGTATTGAACCACTTTGATCACGTATCGAACGTGTATCGAACGTGTATCGAACGTGTGTGGTACCACTTTCAACATCAATCGAACGGGTATGGTACAACTTTCAACGTCTATCGTACCACTCTGGACGTGTATCGAACGTCTATCGTACCACTCTGGACGTGTATCGAACGTCTATCGTACCACTCTGAACGTTATCGAACGTCAATCGAACCACTCTGAACGTGTATCGAACGTCTATCGTATCACTCTGAACGAGTATCGAACGTCTATCGTACCACTCTGAACGTGTATCAAACATCTGTGGTTACTTTTCTGAAGGTCACCCCCTCCATTGGTTAGGCCGGACATGTATTGAAACCCTTCCCTCGGTTAGTTCTGAAATATTTCTGCAGTGGGTTACGTCTGAAATTTTCCGACGCTGGAAATTTTCAGACGTAACCCACTGCAGAAATATTTCAGAACTAACCGAGGGAAGGGTTTCAATACATGTCCGGCCTAACCAATCGAGGGGTGACCTTCAGAAAAGTAACCACAGATGTTTGATACACGTTCAGAGTGGTACGATAGACGTTCGATACTCGTTCAGAGTGATACGATAGACGTTCGATACACGTTCAGAGTGGTTCGATTGACGTTCGATAACGTTCAGAGTGGTACGATAGACGTTCGATACACGTCCAGAGTGGTACGATAGACGTTCGATACACGTCCAGAGTGGTACGATAGACGTTGAAAGTTGTACCATACCCGTTCGATTGATGTTGAAAGTGGTACCACACACGTTCGATACACGTTCGATACGTGATCAAAGTGGTTCAATACATGTTCGATACACGTCCAGAGTGGTACGTTAGACGTTCGATACACGTTCGATATGCGGTCAAAGTGGTACGTTAGACGTTGAAAGTGGTTCGAATGATGTGTCCAAAGAAGAACGGGAAGAAGACGAGTGCGAAGAAGAAAAAGGAGAGGGTGATCAGTGAATAATTCGAAGAAGAGATGTGTCCAAAGAAGAAGAGGCAGAAGACGAGTGCGAAGAAGAAAAAGGAGATGGTGGTCAGTGAATAATTCGAAGAAGATGCATTGAAGGAGAGGATGGTCAGCGAATATGCAGGTGGAGAACAACGGTATCTTACTTTTGCAAGGCTATGCAACTTTGGGCATGGATCTACATGCGGGAGCTTGGAGATGCAGCGAGACCAGTTGCTCGTCAATCTGCCACTGCGAGGGATCATTACGCGTTTCAATCAGGATGTGGTGCAACGACAGCAACGAGATGAAGGAGTATTTGGTAAGTGATATTTGTACGTAGCGACTACAAGGTCTTTTCATAAAAAGCACATGTTTTCTATAGTTTCTCATATGTTTCAGCGAACAGAGTATCCATATACGAAAGGATACAACAGCATTAAATGTAGAAAATTAATGCATGGCTGCAGGCAGTTTTGGCGCGAGGTTCGAGACGATTTAGACCGTTGGGCGTTCATCGACGACAATGATGATCCGGACTTTTGGGGGCTACGACGATTATTCGAGCCGTAAATGTGCGTATATGTGTTCAGAGGATTTATTCGATATAATACAATCACGATGTGATACACGTGCATGAAGAAATGCCTGTCTTCCCATGCTTTTGCTTTTCAATGTATTTGGTCGCGTGCCGTGCGAGCGATTACTTGCTATTGCAAATACAGCAATTATTCACTTTCATTTATACATGTCTTACAGTAAATCAAAAACAACAGAAAGTTTTAGAAGACCTGCAAGATTTTATGGACGATGTAAGGGAAAAATTCTGCAGCCATCTCCGATCAGATGGGTTGTACTACCGGAAATTGTAGAAAGAACGTTAAGTCAGTGGACAGTTTTATTTGCTGTCTTTGCGGAGGCAGCAGCAGAACACAATTATTCCGAAAGAACAAACCAAATATTTCGAACATTAAGTTGCCCTTATACTAAGGCTTATTTGCAATTTTTAAATTACGCGTTAAACATATTTACAAGATTCAACACAGTGTTTCAGAATTCGAAAATTCTAGTTCATTGCCTGCTCCCTGAATGTTTTAGATTATTAAGATCATTGGGAGGAAATTTTATAAAGCGTGAGTATATTGTAGCACCCAATTCACATGAAGTAGACGTATATAATGAAGATAATTTACTGCCACTGCAATCAATTTTTATTGGCGAGGAATCGATGGCAACCATTAATAAAATTAGAAGTAGTAATTCAGAAAATAGCCAAGGAATTATAGACTCTTATGAAAATATAAAAAATATTACCAATCTGCCTTCAAACATACTGTTAGGAGATTGCCTTTTAATGAGAAATTTTTAAATTCGTTAGAATTTTTAAGCCCGCAAATAGCTTTAGATGCGAGACATCAGAAAGACCAATTGAACTGTGTTTTAAATAAATTTAAATCTAAATTAAACCCTCAAAAACGGCGAATATCCTGATTAGTTAAATTACTTATTTTAAAATACTTATTTAAAAATTTTTCTCTCCCACATTTTTTTTAAATAAATATATTTCGCCTCTTTTTTCAAATCTACATAGTTGTTGGTGCGCTGTTACTTCCCCTCATAACTGCGACCATTTTCCTATTCCTGCCCTATTCTATAAAGTGTTTGAGTCGGTTCGCGTGAACGCGGATTGTTCGTCGCCCTTTATACTGTAATTATTGTTATCGTGCATGTTTTTAATCGTGTAGGGACCTATCCATGCAGGTGTTAGTTTTGTGACCGTCCGCGTCTTAACGTCTCGTCGTGCAGTAGCACTTGGTCTCCGATTTTAAAAGACCTATCCGCGGTTTTCTTGTCGTAGTATTGGGATTAAAATTAAAATAAATTTAATGTAATATTGAAATTTATATAAATCCAATAATGAATAACTTTCAATTAATAAAATTACGGAAAATATTGTTAAAAATAAACGGACTTCATAAGAAACTGACTGTGAAATTGATCCAATCGCTCCTAATATTGAATAATTAGAATTTGAAGCCCAACCAACCATCAATTATCACAGGGTAAACACCTATTCTTAATAAATATAAAATTCCAATTTTTATTGAAAATAGTAAAAATAATTTATAAATTAAATCCTTTCGTACAAAAACTTATTAGATAAATATAGATAGAAACCGATCTGGCTCACGTCGATCTGAACTGAAATCATGTAAGATATTAAAAGTCGAACAGACTTAATATTTAAACTGCTGCATTTAAATTATATCCTAATTCAACATTGAGGTCGCAATCATCTTCATAAATATGATCTCTCCAAAGATATTACGCTGTTATCCCCAAAGTAATTAAATCTAACAATTTTTTAATAAACTATCTTTTGAAACAAGAACACTTGGATAAATTTTTTAAAGTTAAATAATTTTAAATATCCTCCCAATAAATTACTTAATTTTATTAAAACTTATTCCTAAAATAAATTATAAAATTCTGTAGGGTCTTCTCACCCCATAGAAAAAATCTAAGCATTTTTACTTAAAATTTAAATTAACAGTTTAATCTAGAGACAGGAAATATTTCATCAACTCATTCATTCAAGCCTTCAATAAAAAGCCTAATTATTATACTTACTACCTTTGTATGCTACAATGTAGTCAATATACTGCAGCCACTTAAAGATAATTCATTGGGCAGAGCAGACTTTAAATTATTAAACATAAAGACATGTTTTTTGATAAACAGGTGAATATTTTTAATTTTCAGAATTCCTTTAGTTCATTTTTATCTAAAAAATATGTTCACTAAATTAGTTTGGCTCACGTCGATCTGAACTGAAATCATGTAAGATATTAAAAGTCGAACAGACTTAATATTTAAACTGCTGCATTTAAATTATATCCTAATTCAACATCGAGGTCGCAATCATCTTCATAAATATAATCTCTCCAAAGATATTACGCTGTTATCCCCAAGGTAATTAAATCTAGCAATTTTTAATAAACTATCTTTTGAAACAAGAATACTTGGATAAACTTTTTAAAGTTAAATAATTTTAAATATCCTCCCAATAAATTACTTAATTTTATTAAAACTTATTCCTAAAACAAATTATAAAATTCTATAGGATCTTCTCGTCCTATAGAAAAAATCTCAGCATTTTTACTTAAAATTTAAATTAACAGTTTAATCTAGAGACAGGAAATATTTCATCAACTCATTCATTCGAGCCTTCAATAAAAAGAATAATTATATTACTACCTTTGTATGCTACCATGTAGTCAATATACTGCAGCCACTTAAAAATAATTCATTGGGCAGAGCAGACTTTAAATTATTAAACATAAAGACATGTTTTTTGATAAACAGGTGAATATTTTTAATTTGCAGAATTCCTTTAGTTCATTTTTATCTAAAAAATATATTCACTAAATTAGTTATTAATTTTATCATTATAGCCTACGCATAATTCATTTATATAATTTATTTAAAAAATTGCACCAAAATTCTTAAATTTTTTATCAATGAAATAAGTTATTAAATTATCTTAAATGAAATTAAATTTTAAAATTACAATTCTTAAATACATCAAATCAATAATAATAATATAAATGTGTAGATAATCCCATAAATTTGTTATATTTAACAAAAATAAAAATACTTTTCATAATTAATTAAATATATGAATAAATTCATTTAAAAACTAGATATCAATAAAATCGAATAACATATCACCAATAATTATAAATTTATAATTATTATTCCACATAAAAAAATAATTTATAATTAGCTCTTTTAATTTCAAGATTAATACAATTTATATTAATTATAATAATTGCAGGTGAAATACATGCGGTGGATAATGAAATTGGAGAGATCAACACCAACATACTGGCTGTTAAAAGAAACAGGAAGAGATGGCATAGCAATTGAAATGGGAGAATGAGCAATGAAGTTTGAAGAGAGGCTAATAAACTCGGAAGAAGGATCGATAAGATATGAAAGTGGGAGAAGTCTAATGAGAGGAAATGAAGTTACGAAAAGGGAAAGAATGAGAATCAAATTCTTGGAAGGGAGAGGATGGTCAAATGAAGAATTGGAAAGAAGAAGATTAAATGGGAAAGAAGTGTCGATCAAAATAGAGCAGATAAGTAAAGACATCCAAGAACAAGAGAGAGAGACGAAAGTAAAAGAGTCAAAGTTCCTAAGAGAATTAAGAGAGGTGGCAAGGAAACCTGGAGATAAGCCGAAATACTATGGGGGGAAAGATCAAAAAGTAGTGAAACAGGGCCTGCAAATATTGGCTAAAGAGAGAAGAAAGGGTATTTAGGCTTTATAAGAAAGAGGAAGAAAGAGTGGAACACGTGATTGAAGCATGTGAAGTACGTGGAGAGAGTGGTGGGAATTGGAAAGAAGAGAAGGAAAAACTTGGCTATTTTACAGGAGATAATAGGGAGAAGGAAAAGATGGAAAGACCTGGAAAGTGATAAAAGAAGTTTATACAGCATAGAATAGATTAGGAAACACTTGTAAAATAGAAAAATTGTTAAGACACAGCAGGATACATTAGAAGGGTTGGACACTGACACAATCGCGGGAATGAAATGAAAAGAGTATATGATCGTTGAATTGTAACACGAAAATGAGCAATAAATTAAATTATTATTATATTTTTTTGTTTTTATATTTTTCTATTTCTCTTTTTATTTTATATTTTTATATTCTATTTATATTTAATTTTAATTCCAATTTATTTAATGTTTTTAATTAGATTATTAATTGAGCCAGATTTAGTGGAGGCGGAATCAGAATTGATGTCTGGATTTAATACTGAGTATTTTAGAGGTAGATTTTCATTAATTGTTATAGCTGGGTATTTAAGAATTATTTTTATAAGATTTTTAATTTCATTAATGTTTATGATTTTTTATTTAGCTAGAATTAAATTTTTATGCAGTAGCATAAGACCTCTCCTCACGAATTTCTATCGACTCCACATAATTCTTTCTATGATTCTCTGATTGTAAAGATAACACTAGATACTAAGCCGCTGTATTTGAAACTGAATACTGTAACATTTTTATTTAATCTTGATCTGTGTATAGCCTATGTGTATCTGCGGTTGTATGAAACTGCACAAGATGTGCGGCTGAAATTTTTAAATTTTGTTAACGTGCTACAACAGAGCGATGTTGCCTGCGAAACATTAGATACGCGTCGTGCTGCTAAAATCATACGTGATAGCGAATATTACGACGAGGATTATCTTGTAGATTGCGAACTGTTAGCATGTGCCATCAATGATATTCTAGCTGATGCTCGTAGGAAGAAAAAATGTTAAATTATTATTATTCTATTTTCATATTCTTTGCCTGTAACAATATATTATCATTTAAAACATATTATGTCTCTATTTTATTTACCCTCATTCTTTCCTCACCACCTAATTCTAAGATTCAACGTTTTAAATAGTATTATATTTCGTTCACGCGTTCTTCGCGTCGTGTCATCGCGCGATACGCTGCGACGCTAAATCTGAACGCTTTAAAAACATGCTAGCTTTAGAATGCTTGTTACATATTTGTTTGAAAATTATTTCTCTGCGTTGGAAAAAATATGTCTGTTTGCTACAGAATGGTTCGCTAGATCGTTTATTCATGAAATTATTATTTCTCTGCGTTGGGGAAAAAGTGTCTGTTGGTTTGGAAAAAAAATTTCAGCTGACATCGCATAATTCTATGATTCGCGCCTTCTTCGCGCCGTGAAAATGACGTTATCCTGCACGGCTGCCCCAGAGGAGTCAAATTACACACGATCGCGCGATACGCTGCGATATTAAGATTGAAAAACATTTGAAATACTGTTAGCTTTAGAATGCATGCGATTGTACCACTGTCTCTTTCCCTCCCCGAATTTAGCTTTAAAATAACTGTGCTTGTGCCGTCTCTCTCTCTCTCTCTCTTTCCCGTCCCCGAATATATGGTTTGTAAAACGTCGATCTTTCCCGACATCGCTCGAAACAATTTCTGATAAATTATTAAACAATTTCTGCTGCATATTGGTTCGCTAGATCGGTGTGGGCCAAGTGTGAAAAAATTTTCGGGGGTGGGCCAAGGCCATTCCCTCGCTCGGTTAGGTGTGAAAAAGATTTTCGGGGGTCAGTCCCCCTCTGAAAAATTTTCATTCGAGCGTTTTTCGCGCCGCCAAATGACATCATCTCGCGCAGCTGCTCCAGGGGAGTCAAATTACGCGAGATCGCGCGATACGCTGCGACGCTAAGATTGAAAAACATTTTGAAAAATTTTAACTTTAGAATGCATGCGATTGTGCTGTCTCTTTCCCTCTCTCAGGATTTAGCTTGTACCACTATGTAGTGCTATCTCTTTCCCTCCCCGAATATGTGATTTGTAAAACGTCGCTCGAAACAATTTCTGATAAATTATTATTTCTCTGCTGCATATTGGTTCGCTAGATCGGTGTGGGCCAAGGTCATTCCCTCGCTCGGTTAGGTGTGAAAAAGATTTTCGGGGGTCAGTCCCCCCTCTGAAAAATTTTCATTCGAGCGTTTTTCGCGCCGCCAAATGACATTATCTCGCGCAGCTGCTCCAGGGGAGTCAAACTTCGCGAGATCGCGTGATACGCTGCGACGCTAAGATTGAAAAAACATTTTGAAAAATTTTAGCTTTAGAATGCATGCGATTGTGCTGTCTCTTTCCCTCCACCTAATTTAGCTTGTACCACTATGTAGTGCCGTCTCTTTCCCTCCCCGAATATGCGATTTGTAAAACGTCGCTCGAAACAATTTCTGATAAATTATTATTATTTCTCTGCGCTTGGCGGTTCGCTAGATCGGTGTGGGCCAAGGGTGAAAAAATTTTCGGGGTGGGCCAAGGTCGTTCCCTCCCTCGGTTAGGTATGAGAAAATTTCGGCTGCAGGTCATTCCCCCTCTGAAAAAATTTCTGACGGCGGGGCAGGTCTGGAGAGGTCTCCGCGGCCGCTCGGCCTGGACTGATCCCCTCCACGATTAGGGCTTCCCCCACTCCGCGGCTCGTGCGCGCGCAACCAGTCTTCCACTCCCCGCTGTCCCCGCGCCTAAAGTTCCCCCCACCGCACTCCCCCGCGCGCCCTCACTTCCACCCGCCCCCGCGCTCCCCTCAGAGGACCCGAGTTAGAATCCCCCTTGCTATACTACTCGCGTCGTCGATGGACAATCCTTGACCTTCGTGCGTGACCCTGTCACCAGAATCGCGGTCTCCGCGAATCAACAACGACACGATGTTCTTGTACTTGGAACCCCTGTTGCCTAGCGTTAGCCTGCTAGCCAAATGATCCCGTTTAGGAGCGTTTGTCGACAACAAGATGTCGCGGTACGCCTCTAAATCAGCATTCGTGTACGCCCGATCTTTAGGTACTCGCATGAACAATAGTTCGTACAAGCCTCGAGTACCCGAGTATCGCTTACCCTTCACGCCAGCGTCGTCGTTCTCACCGACGGTGAATACGGAATCACCGATCATCAACTCTTCGTCGTCGCTTAGGTACACGCCGTACACCTTGTCGATCAGTTTCTTGGTATCAGTTAATAACAAGTGTAGATATTCGCGCGATAGCGGCCCGGCGACGTTTCGGGTGTATACGTCGAGGTTGTCAGTTGTGGTGATAGTGGTGGTTTTTGGATCGAGAACTTTCCGAATCGTTTCGTCCGTCTCACCTTGATCCAGATCATGTTCCTCGGTTGTTTCGTAGTTATCCTCGTCGGTGTCGTCCTCGTCGTCGTCGTTGTTCGACTCTGGGAGCGGAGTATGTTCGGGCAGTATCGCCGCTTCGGCTGTGGACGGAGTAAAAGATAATCGCTTCTTCTTCAAACGATGTTCTTGTCGATGTTTAAGCTTGACGAGCGATGGTCGTGGCTTCGATGACATCGCTGGACTCGTTTTCAACACCGCAGTGTTCTCGACCAAGTATTTCAACGGTTCGACGATCGGTTGCGCGCTCTCCTCCGCAGCAGCTTTCGTCGCCATTTTACTGAGTGTCAGGCTCATATATTTCTTTCGTATAGCGGCACTGGTTTCAGCAATTTTCTTCTTCGTCTCGATGTCTCGTGACTGTCGCTTACAATGCCGTTTCTTTTGTATTTGTCGTTCTTGTTGCGTGATCTCCATGTTATCACAACTAGTCGTTGCGTCATCGTTAACCATCCTTGTATGTCTACTAAGGTCCGCGCGCTATCATGAACTCGTTAAATCCTCGTCGATACCTACCATCGTACATGGAACTGTCCTTATCGATGACTACGAAGTCGTATCGTCGTCTCCAACATCTCGCGCACAGATCGTTGAACGCCTCAATCGTCATGTCCGTGTTGACGTAATCGTTGTACACGCGACCCATGTTCGTCCCGTCCTGTTTGAATAGCACGAGAAAATTCACGTTGTCTCTGATCAAGTGTTTCGGTATTCTCGCGTACGATTGACACAGGTAAAAGCAATCCACGCTCGCGTGCCTTCGCATGGAGAAGTATTCGCGGATCGCGTTCTGTTCGTCGCACGCCACGTCGTCGAACACGAAGATCGAATCGGGCCGAGCGTCTCTCGGTGGAACGATCTCACCGTTTTCCGAGTAGGGAAAGTATTCGATTCCGTCGACGAGCGACAACATAATTCCGTGGAACATGATCTGGATCATAATAAGCTTCATAATAATTCTGCTCGAGATATCGATACTTTGGCTGTCGCAACGATTTCGAATACACGTACACGTTCTCGAAGCGCAATCCGTTCGTACTCTCCAGCAGGCTGAGAAGCGCGTTCGTTTTTCCGCATCCGGATGGACCGCAGATCACGGCTCGCACGCTGTTCGGTAACAACGAACCGTGTCTGCGCGATCGACTTTTATCCCACGCCGAATCATCCAACGTTCTGTTCGCGGTCATGCGAATAGCGTTCGGTTGTTTCGCGAATCGCATGCTGTCTCTCTCTCTCTCTCTCTCTCTCTCTCTCTCTCTCTCTCCTCGCAACCACGTAACGCCACTGCTATTTATACCTGCGACACCTGTCGAGCGAATCAGAATCGTAGAGCTCCTTGGACCGATCGCTATCGAAGAACCGTTGAATTACGACTGTCCTCGCATCTCCGTGTATCTCCATTTTCACATGTATGGTTGCGGTAATGCATAGACCAACGAAGAAGAAGAAGAAGAAGACAGAATCGGGACTCGTGAACGGTATCATAAACAGCTTACCGTTCGAACAACACATTCCGGGATATCAGTTCTGCGGACCGAGGACGCGTTTGCTGAAGCGTTTGGCTCGTGGCGACGAAGGTGTGAATACACTGGACACAGCGTGTCGGGAACACGGTATCGCGTACTAGTAGTAGGGCTAGGCGGTATCTAACCCTGGTACTCTGAGGGGAGCTCGGGGGCGGGTGGAAGTGAAGGCGCGCGGGGAAGTGCGGTGGGGGAACTTTTGGCGCGGGGACAGCGGGGAGTGGAAGACTGGTTGCGCGCGCTCGAGCCGCGGAGTGGGGGAAGCCGTAATCGTGGAGGGGATCAGTCCAGGCCGAGCGGCCGCGGAGACCTCTCCAGACCTGGTCCGCCGTCAGAAATTTTTTCACAGCGGGGACTGACCCACAGCAGAAATTTTTTCATACCTAACGGAGGGAGGGACGACCTTGGCCCACCCCCCCAAAATTTTTTCACCCCTGGCCCACACCGATCTAGCGAACCAATATGCAGCAGAGAAATAATAATATATCAGAAATTGTACCCAGCGACGTTTTACAAATCACATATTCGGGGGAGGGAAAGAGAGAGAGAGACGGCACAAGCTCAGCTATTTTAAAGCTAAATTCGGGGAGGGAAAGACAACAGTAGTACAATCGCATGCATTCTAAAGCTAAAATTTTTCAAAATGTTTTTTTCAATCTTACGTCGTAGCGTATCGCGCGATGGTGTGTAATTTGACGCCCCTGGAGCAGCTGCGCGAGATGATGTCATTTTCACGGCGCGAAGAAGGCGCTAGTCATAGAATTATGCGGTGTCAGCAGAAATAATACTTTTGGGAATGTCGAATATTAGAATTAGGTGGTGAGGATAGAAGGAGGGTACATAAAATGGAGAAAGAATATACGTTTAAGAAATTTATTTTAAAATTAAAGAATTTAAAATAGAATATAGTAAAACAGAATGTAAATATAAAAATACAATATAAAAAAAGATAAAGAGATAAAAAATATAAAAAAGATAAAAATATAAATATAAAATAGAATATAAAATATAATATGAATATTAAAATACAATATAGAAAAGATAAAAAAAGATAAAAATATAAATATAAA
Source organism: Andrena camellia (assembly GCA_029448645.1). Lineage (NCBI taxonomy): Eukaryota > Metazoa > Arthropoda > Insecta > Hymenoptera > Andrenidae > Andrena > Andrena camellia. The sequence goes on along the minus strand of CM055678.1, from coordinate 40,129,874 downwards.
AATATAAAAAAAGAATAAAATAAAATAAAAGAATAAAATAAAAGAATAAAATAAAATAAACGAATAAAATAAAAAATAGAAAAAATAATAAAATAAAAAAATTAAAAAATTATTCTGGTGATGACTTTGATGACGATGAATAGCCGGCAAATAGCCAGTCAAATTGCCGCGGGGGGCGGCGGTGGCGGCGACGGTGATGAAGGGGATGGGGGCGTTGGTGGCCGCCGCCGTCGCCGAGCCCCCGGCACTATGTATTGCCGAAGCCGCGCGGCCCCATACGCCGGCTCCTGCTGCATCCGCAGGTCCAGCTGTGGTATGTCCTAGAACAAAGACACAAATATCGATATAACACCAACACGTGAATAAACGCAATAAACATCAAATTCAAACCAACACCAAAGTATTGCATACCTGCGGAGGCGGCGAAGGCGACAGCGGCGGCTGCGGCGAAGGTGGCGGCGACCAAATTGGGCCCCCCCAATCGGGGGACCATTGCGGCGATTCTGGCGAAGAGTTCTAGAACACAGAAACCCGCGATATAATATTGACACGATCTTCAAAGACTAATCGCGATAAATGTAAAAAAATATTATTGTGTACATACATGAGGGCCGCACTCCAGGGCAATCCATTGCAGTCCCACATTTCACAGAAATAATTATACAAATTTTCACCTCAAAATTGTTGCACAAATGACTTTTAGATGCAACGGTTGACAGACAACTGGTCTCGCTGCATCTCCAAGCTCCCGCACGTAGATCCATGCCCAAAGTTGCATAACATTGCAAAAGTAAGACACCGTTGTTCTCCACCTGCATTTTCGCTGACCATCCTCTCCTTCAATGCATCTTCTTCGAATTATTCACTGACCACCCTTTCTTTTTCTTCTTCGCACTCATCTTCTTCCCCTTCTTCTTTGGACACATCATTCGACTAGACCACTCTGAACGTGTATCGAACATCAATCGAACCACTTTGATCATGTACCGTACGTGTAGGGTATCACTTTCAACGTCTATCGTACCACTCTGGACGTGTATGGTACAACTTTCAACGTCTATCGTACCACTCTGGACGTGTATCGAATATCAATCGAACCACTTTGATCACGTACCGAACATGTATTGAACGTGTACCGTACCACTTTCAACGTCTATCGAACGTGTATGGTACAACTTTCAACGTCTATCGTACCACTCTGGACGTGTATCGAACATCAATCGAACCAGTTTCAACGCCAATCGAACATGTATGGTACAACTTTCAACGTCTATCGAACCACTCTGGACGTGTATCGAACGTGTATCGTACCACTCTGGACGTGTATCGAACGTGTATCGTACCACTCTGTACGTGTATCGTACCACTTTGATCGCGCATCGAACTACTTCTACATAATAATTACAACCATCATCTTAATCTAGCGTACATCACATGCAGGAGGTTGGGTTGGGAATGGGTGAAAAAAAAACATTTATACATTAAAAATTGATTATATTTATTTATTTATTTATGCATTTCTCTCTGGTGTTTAGACCACCAGTTGAATATTTTAAATATATTTTGCAAGGCACAGTGCTTTGCGTGTCTGCCACATCGCAGAGTATTAACTACATTTAGCTTATTTAGAGATATGATATCCTCGTAGTCAAAGTCCAGTGTCTCGATGATCGCGTCCGCTCTCGTATTTTCATCGAGGAAATCCGCAAACCAGTCGCGTTTCTGCAGCCCTTTAACGTATACGATATGGGATGGGTCATCTTCTTCAACGATCGCATCAGCAACAGCTTTCGTAATTAGCTGTTTAGCCATACTGTATGGAACGTCTCCATCTTCCCACAGTAGTCCATAATGTTTTGCCGCCAGCCACCGGATGCTTGATTTGTCAGATTTCGTAAGAAGATATTGGGGCATCGAACTCCCAAAAATATAGTGCGAGAGAATTGTTCCGTTTCGTAGGACAGCCACTTCCTTGACGATAAATCTTCCATCAACGATGAACACTTGCAGGTCAACAAATGTCGGTATGACCATTATCGGTACAATTTAGAGGTCCGCTCGCTTCCAAGACAGACGGGAGAATGCGATCTTTCTCGTAAAGCATCTCGATTTTCAAGATGAAATTTGGCACAGGAGAGGGCGAGCAAGTAGCGCGGCAATTTAAATGATTTTTCGCACTATGTTTGTCAGTGGATTGTATTCAGCCGACCGATCGTACAGAAGCAGACAGTAGGCTGTAGTATTTGCAGGCACATTCTCTCTATATTCGAATTCTATGCGCACGTCCACGGAACCATTCTTGATTGACTCATTTTGTCGCGAACAATCAATCACGACGAGGGGGCCAAATTGTAAAAATTCGGCCAAGGTGAATAATGCCTCGTTGCAACTATATCCATAATACGATTTACGGAATTGCGTATACATATGAAACAAGATGGCGGGTAAAATTCCGAGTTGAGAAAAAGTTTTAGATTGATCAGGTTGCAGATGTCGAGCTCAGTAACATCTTCACTCATCACATTCTTTCGATTAGTCTGTAGGCCAAAGATAACGCATCGCGGTTTCTCCAGCTGCGCAGATGCCTTCACGGCCAACGAATGCTTGGTCGTGCTCTGCAAGAGAGGATACTCGTACAGATCCCACGATTGAAAACAAATGCTTAGGTTTTGTCCACTTTCCAATGTATATAGCAACGATAGCTTATTAACGCCGTTCAGCGTTACATGAGGCATCCGCCATTGCACTTTAAGTAATTCAATTTCTGGTTCCAACATCGGCGATCCTATTAGAGAATTGTTGTCGTTGCGCGATCGTATTAAAATCAATTCGTGACGCGCATTAATAATCACGCGTTTGTAGCCCTCGCAAAATCCCAGCAAATATTTGAGCGTGATGCAAAAATTGAAATGATTTTTAAATATTGGCCCATTACGCCGTCTCAAGCCCCATCCGACATTCTCCATATTTTTGTCTTCGCCAGATGTTAGCGATGTATAGTTTCTAAAAGTGCTAGTTATTCCCACGTTTCTGTTGCGGTCAATCTCCACGCCATTCAGCTCGTATCGAATCTCGTCAAATAAGAACGCCACACAATTATTTCCCAACGTCACCGTTAATGCATCATTTGGCTTATTTATCGTCAATTTCCCCTCCACGTAGAGGAAACTTTCACACGGCAATGTGTATAAATCCTGATGCTGTATAGGTATTCTTATCTCATCACTGTATCCAAACGTCGTGTTGACGTACGGGTTGTATGTGTGAGTCTGGAGCATGACGATGCGATCATCAAACGTCGGCTTCCCTCCGATGCTTAGAATGTCAACCATTTTTTCAACTTAAATGCGCACAATGAATCCCAGTGATTTAAAAAATGCAATGTTCGCAGCACTGAGCCTCTTCGTTTTAGCGCGATCAGAGTTGTTGTTGTTGTTGCAAACAATTTCGTTTGGATGAAACGGATTTCTGGTGTCGTTCAACACAAGCATCTCTTTCGTTCGCACTACACGCATTATCGTCGTCGCCGCCGTACGTGTAGTCTGATGGTAATCTCTTCACCTCGAAAATCGAGCAACCGGCCGTCTTGATCCACAACGCGTATCGTTAGATCCGTAATGACCCATGCAGTGATTGGAAGGTAAATGATCTGCGCGGGCGTTTCCGATATCTTATATGCTGGCGGGAATCTCGGAGAAAATTCATGTATCGCATGTACGTGCTTCTCATTGTTGTACGCACCAGCGGTCACACTACATTCTACGCGAATAATGTTTACGTTCATGATATTAATTGGATCGTCCGATTCGTGACACCGTCCAGGTTCTAATACTCGATTCTTCGAGAATCCCAGTAGCGATCCAATGTTATTGGACTTTGTAAAGTCTACGGCAAACGAGCAGTATAGCTCGATTTTCATGGTGTTGTTGTTGGAACGCAACACTATTGGATACGCATCGTTGTCACCACCACCATTGTCGACATCATTGCCACCGAGATTTTGAGGATACCGCTCGAGTAACCGCTGTTACAAGTACTTGGCAATAGTATCTAGTTCGTAGGACCCGTGGGGAATCGCAATGTATTCACGAGTGATGTTGTTGTTGGTGTCATAGTTTACGGCGAAGTAGAATTTATCGTTACTCGAGTCAATGTTCGGTATCGTATGATAAGTTTCAAAGGTTGTTAGACCAAGCTCGTAATAATCGTTGCTCAAATCTATGGGTGGAAAGTAGCTTACCGCGAGGGTGCTACTCTTGCAGGTTAGAGTGAATGTTATCGACATATTCCGAGCTGTACTGCTCGACTTGTACTGAATAAGAGCGGTGGGAAGTCAATCCTTAAATTTGGTGCCGATCGTCTGTAGAAAGCGTAGACATAGTTGTCCACAGTTGCTCTGATTGTACTGCTGATAAGACGTTCTATTGTATTCAATCATCACAGAATTCTTTATCCAGATATCGCACCAATTCCTTAGGCGGTCGAAGATTTCCAAAGCTGTCGAAATATACAGCTCGACACCCTCTCTTCGCATACGCCACCCAATGAGTCCCCGGCCCCTCAACGTTGTCCAAATTAACGATGCCGCTCTCGTTTCGTCGTCCTCCTCCGGCAGGTAGCGCAGTACGCATAAAAACTCCCCTAAAAAATGAAATACACATACGTTTTGCCAACTCCGCCAATTGAACATCGATAGTTACGCCCACACGCATTTTTATTTTCTTTTCGACGCTTTTTTTTCGTTTCGATATTCCCTGTCCGCGCTTGTATGGCGCGAGATAAAGTTCGCGACCTTCCATGGAGCGATTATGACTTTGCATTTCCTGCAGCTGATGTTGCGCCGCCTTATTATCGTTTACGGCCTTGGCGATCCCCGCCGCTCCACCAGCTAGTGATCCGAGAATACCTAGCAGCGGGAGAAATGGTAATATACCACCCCGTTTTGCCACCGGAAGAATCCGCTTTTGCGGTGCTCTATTTGCAGTCCTTTTGCGAGGTTTTGTTTTCATCCCCATTCCGATTTTCGTCTTGGCCTTCATAGCTGCCCAAACAGCTGTAGCAGCACCTCTTTCGCCCAGTGTCGAGTCTCGCGCAACGATGCGTTTTCGCGCTTTGTCAGCGAGTACGTTATCTGCCGCGTACCTTCCGCTGAGATCGTTGCTGCGCGAATACGCTATATCGTGTTCGCGACACGCTGTGTCCGACGGATTGATACCTTGATCGCCTCTAGCCAATCGTTTTGCCAGACGAGTTCCTGGATCCCAAAACTGGTATCCCGGGATATGTAATTCGACAGGTATCGCGTTTATCGCCCGATTTAACAAACCGCAAACTTTCATTACTCTCGTCGGCGACATTCGCCACAGTTTTTAATCAGTGGTGCTGGACCGTCGATATGCGTTCGCTGCCAAGGGCGTATATAATGTTCCAGACACCGACGATGCTGCCAAACCTCAGAATCGGCTTTTATATGCTCAGGGAGTCTGTCCCACAACTGATCAATGTGCCTGCCAAACTCGCGCAGTAGAATAATCTTTGGTATATATTTCAACTGCTCAGTGGTTAGGTCTCGAATATCGCAATTATCCGATAGAACGAGAAGCATTTCGAATACTGAGATGTTTTGCTTCGGCACGGGCCTATAAATAGGGCGCATCACCGCTTCGATGTATCAAAAATCATTTTCGCGGTTCGCAGCGAGGGTGCAGTTCGTGCGGCAACCTGCGACGATACGCTTGACAAATTTTGATGATAAATCGCAAATGATGGCCTCGAAAACAAGGCGCAGACATGGTAGCATGCTGCCAAACTCCATACGCTGCCTCATTTGCGGCCCCTCAAATTGTGGAAAGACCAACGTGCTGGTGAGCTTGTTGGAAAGTCCTCACGGCGTCCGCTTCCAGACCGTGTACGTGTATTCCAAATCGTTGCAACAGCCGAAATATCAGTATTTGGAGAATTTATTGACTCCGATAGATGAATATCAGTATTTGGAGAATTTATTGACTCCGATAGATGAAATTGGCTATTTCACATTTTCGAATACCAGTGACGTCATCCCATCGAGCGAATCGCTTCCGAATTCCATTTTTATCTTTGATGACGTGGCATGCGACATGCAAGATACGATAAGGGAATACTTTGCAATGGGGCGCCACTCGAACGTTGACTGCTTCTATCTCTGTCAGACATATGCAAAGATTCCCAAACATCTTATACGCGACAATGCGAATCTGTTGATTCTGTTTAAGCAGGATGGCACCAACTTGAAACACGTGTACAACGATCATGTAAACACTGATATTTCTTACGAGGATTTCTGCGCTTTGTGTCGTAATTGTTGGCAGCTGAAGTATGGTTTCGTGGTGATAGACATGGATAGCGCGATGTCCAATGGACGTTACAGAAAGGGATTTAACGAGTTTGCCGTACCGTGAGATGGTCAATCATTGTCAACACGTCGGTGGGAAAGCAACGTCTGCGGTGCAACAATGATCGATATCGATAGTCTCGAGATTAAGGATCGCGAGAGAATAGCGATGGAAATTGCATGAACCAGTGAAGCCATTCGCAAGAAACATCAGGCTTTGAAGACCGGCAAGATGGAGGAAGATATCGCGTTGGAGAGATACTTTAATCCTATTGTCGAATCCTTAAAACATATTGTGGAAAATACCGCAGCGGCAGAAGCTGAAATATCACCGCTGATGAACACAAGCGTTGAAGGGAATGAAACATTAACGCCGGAAAGAAAAATCCTGCCGAAATGGAGCACATCGCGTAAGAGAATGAGGAAACCACGCACGTCATCGGATTATTCACTCGTAACCTCTACACCAGTTCAATCGAAGCGAAAACGGCAGAATGTTGCATCAAACGAGTCCATGCTTCCTCTCTCACCAAAAAATACATTTCCCAGTGTACAATTGCTCACAACCAATAATGATGATGATGATGATGATGATGATGACGATGTTTTTGAAACTACTCCCGCTGAGTCGTTTGCAGCATCTATTAGACAGCAACTTCAAACACCCGCGGGACAAGAAACGTTTCGCAGCCATTTGGGTCCCCTGGGACAAAAATAAATGGACGCAATCATAAGTAGGGATAAGGAAACTGTCACAGACAATGTGTATGGCGTATACTTTGGCGATAGTAGAATGATGCTTAGGGATAAGGTATTCGATATGGACAAGGCTGATAATATAATCATCGACGGTGTAAAATACAGTGGAACGCCCGGCCTTTACGAACTGATTTTCAAGAGAATTCCCGACGATGCTGTATACACCGATGCCGATAAACAAAAATACAAAAGTATACTGCTGGCGACGGATGCCTACAGACGCGGTCATTCTGCTCAAAATCCCATATTAGGCAACAAGGGATACAAGTACAAACATGTAATTGCGCCGCTACTCCCTCGTGTATCAACCAATAAAGCAGGGAATGGTCTAAAGTCGCCGCGAGTCATGGTGGTAAATGATAACAAGATCGATTACGTGGCCTGGGACGATCCCAACGAGCTTGTGGATCTATACCGTTTGTTGGAAGCGTCGCGTGAGGCGGGCAACAACTCGCATGACAATGAAATTCTGTCGATTCTGGAGGAACTCCACGAGGGATGCTTCATTATAAATGAAACCGAGCACCGATGATGCGCACCGATGATGCGCACTCTAGGCATTGAGATGCCGATCAACAAATTTGGAGTATCGCTCGAGAAGAGTGGCGCAGGTAGAATGGATTATTACACATGGAACGGTTTGCTTCGAAATTATATGCGAGACAACGCTCTTTGCGTGGCCGGTGCCGACTTTGATGCAAAATCACGCAAGATACGACGCGTAGCTCAACCGTTGGCTGATAGCGATGCCGTCAATAAACTATACGTGGAAAAGAGCATTAAACTTTTGCGAGAGCAGCAGGAAGAATTAGAGACGTAACTGATCGTGTTTCAGAGAGAGATGCTGGCGCTGCAAAACAGCGTTCAAAAGATATCGCAGGCGTCGAATTCTATCCCGCAGCAGCGCTGCGAAGGAGAATCATGCGAGACGGTTGAACTTGTCAACGGACCGATGGGGCGCACATAATGCACGTACATGATAATTATCGCATCATTCGTGTCAAAGACACCTCTGCGATCAAACATGCAACCACCATCGAAATCCAAGAGTAAAGGAAACCTTGGTCACAAGAAGCGGCAACTCGTCGAGGAATTGCATGCTCCAGCTCGAAGACATTTCCCGCGGAGGCGAGTCATAGTGCACGGATACGATGATCTGTGGCAAGCTGACGTTGTAGAAATGCGTCCATACTCGCGATTCAACAAGGTCATCACTACATACTCACCGTCATCGATATGCTGAGCAAGTATGCATGGGCGGTACCGCTCAAGACTAAAAGTGGCGCTGAGGTGGCTAAAGCGTTTGCAAAGATATTTAGAGATCGATATCCGAAAAATTTGCAAACCGATCAAGGAAAAGAATTTTACAACGCCGATGTGCAGAAACTTTTGACAAAGCATGACATTAATCATTATTCGACGTATTTGGTGATGAAGGCCTCCATCGTAGGACGTTTCAATCGAACTTTGAAGAACAATATGTGAAAACTGTTTACGCTCAATGGAACCTACAGATGGACCGATGCGCTATCGCGTCTACTTGCAGAGTATAACGCGCGAAAACATAGAACCATCGGAATGCGTCCTTGCGATGTTACCTCCAGCGATCGCCGATAAGCTGCTGGCCACCGTATACAGCAACATAAAGATCGCTGCTCCAGCGAGATTCAAGTTGGGCGAGTTTGTGCGCGTGAGCAAATTTAAAACCATCTTCGATAAAGGCTACACGCCGAATTGGACAACGGCGGTGTTCGAGATAGCCAAAGTACAGGCAACTAATCCCGCAACGTACATGCTCCTCGATTCCTGTGGAAAACCTGTTGCCGGAGGATTCTATGAACACGAGCTGCAACGCGTCACCGATCCTGATGTGTATCTAGTGGAAAAAGTATTGCGTAGTAGGGGGATAAGGTATACGTCAAGTGGCTAGGGTTTGATAAATCGCACAATTCTTGGATAAATAAAAATAATGTATTGTAACATAATACATGGTTCAATAAATACAATGATACATATACATGGTTCAATTTTATTTTTATGCATAATTCCAACATTTATAATGCTTTAATAAATATAATAATTTCTATACATGTGCGAAGAATTTTACAATGGTATATTATAATGTCCCCAGGGCAGAGTGTCGGTCGAATCGGGTACGATATATCGCTTGTCGTCGTGCGGGCTTAGAGCGATTTTCGATTCCGAAATGGTGTACACTTTGTGCAATTTCGACTGTGTACATGATTGCCTGCGAACCATTTCGATCTCCCTGTGCAAACACTGCACGTAGTCGTCGAAAGTTATCGTCCTGGCTATGACGTTGGTCTTGACGCCTTTCGCCTTTTTCGTAACTTTTTTACCGTCTACGCGGAGTGCATACATTTTCGCTCTAAGACCTACGAATTCGGTCATTATCGCACCGTTATTTTCGTCCTTCATCAGCCTCGGAACTTTCTTATTTAAGCGCGGCATATTATATGGATTGTCGATGGGATAATCGGATGTGTCAAATCTATCGATATTGTGTTTCATGGTTTCGTAGATATCTTCGCATTTAATGTGATAAATGAGACTGTCTGTGTCGGTGTATAGAATTTTACAATTTTACAAATTCATACAAACAAATTTTTGATATGTCCAGAAGGCACATACCCACGTATATCGGTTTGTCAAATTTCACCTCGAGTTTTCGCAATTCAACGGCTATTAAATTTTCCGAAAAAACACTTCTGCTGTGGAAATTCGGTTTGGCAATCATCGCCCCTGCGCCATATCGCCCTTCCCAATGTGTTAAATGTTTTACATCCACATGATTTCGCACATTTTCCATAGTTTTACCGAATACCGCGTTGTTCACCAATTTGTATAAATTTTTTTCAAAATCATTTGTCCCGCTTGTTCTAAACCGCGTATTGTGTTCGATGTAATCGTGGAGCCAGGGGGATTGAGCGAATTGAAGCACGCGGTGTATCTTTGTAATACGAAGACCGTGACGCGTGCACTGCTGCAGCTTGCGATAATGGATAACGTAAGGCTGCTTATCGTATACCGTCGCGAGTAACTTGTCCTGTCTGCTGCCAGGTGGTTTGGCACGTGTCGGGCAGAACGGTAGATCGGAATGAGCGTCGTGCAGACGTTGCGGATATTCCAGATCTACCTCGAGAATGTATCCCGTGGGTGAATCGACAGCGATCGAAGACACGTGAAAATTTGCAACATCTTCGACCCATTGAAATTTGGCATGTGGCAGGGGCTGACACATTGCCCATCCATACAAATTATTTACGTCAATGTACATCAAGTACGATGACTGTTCCGATGCGTCGTAAGATGACATGTACTTTTTATTGGCATGTGCGTATCTTCCGGAACATTGACTCATACCACCGCGTATACCGCGTTCGACAAACATGACCATATCGATGTCTGTGAGCAATTCGAATGTAATTTTAGTATGTTTTAGCATGGCATCCCACGTGAAACCAGGTAAAGTATAATAATGTGCCGAATCTAATCCGTAACACTTGATGCAACTTTCGCGAAAATTTTCAAAAATATCTGCCAACAACAAGATATCTGTTTTCAAATACAAATCGCTGTATTCGCCCAAGGTTCTAATGTCGAAACGCTGCCAGACAGTCTCGGCGTGCGCGTAATCGCGCTCAGACACTGTCTCGCCCGTTAACGAACTGTGGAATGACTCGCGCGGCGGTAAGTATGGGTCCTGCAGCTTGTTCGCGCAATCAAGGTATTCATACGGAAAGACACCCTTTCGCGTCAATAAATTGAAATCCTCTGTGGATAATGTTACAAATTTTGATCGTAAAATTTTTAATTTATCTGTACTAAGAAAATATGCTAATTTGTCGAGACTGGTATTGAGAAATTTGTACGAATCGATGAACCGTAATTTAATATAATTTCGCGAGTCTGATTCAGCCGTATCTTCGACATTTTTTGTGAATGAAATATACTTTTCTTTATTAATGGGCAATACGTCAACGCTGCCTTCGAAAGCGGTAGCTATTTCCTCAATAATGAAATGTGAATCGTAACCGGATAAATTATGAAAAACTATGGGGATGTAAAACGCATTTTTATAATTTAAATTGCACTTCGAATGTGCTGGACCTCTAAACCGTCCGGATAGATGGCAATGATCGCGAACTCGTATATCGCTAACCTCGAATGGTTCATCGCAAATATGACAGTGTGCTGCATTGCGAAATGCCGCCCGCTGTTCGAGAGTTAAATCCAGCATGGGAACATTACTGGTCAGGACGGGTTTGGAAAAGCTTGCAAAATTTTTCAGTGCTTCGACGAACCATGAAACACAATCCGCGTCGCGGCGACATCGATACAACGACAGCGATGTATCATACGAACAATGCATATAATAGCCGATACTATGCACCTTATGTTTCTGGTACGTGTGCAATTTGCGATCCTCCGCACCCCTCCGACTGTCCTCCGTTTTCTCGATGATGCACTCGAGATCTGCGTACACCACGAAGGGGAGCCGCTCCTTTCTGCAGTGGTTGTTGAAGCTGAGCATATTGTTGCCTTCGCTGGGCAGCAGAATGGCGCAGTCGTTCATCTTCCCACAGTCCACTGCATGGGCCTCCAACTTCTCGACGGCTCCGAAGTAATGCATACATCTGTAAACGCAAAATTTTTTTATTTAATTTGTTTCGCGAGACATTTCATCATTTCATAAGTTTATATACGTACCGATCACAGATGAATTTCATTGCCTTCTTCTTACTCAACTGCGTGCTCACCAGCCGGGACAAGTCCTTGACCAGCACAAAGTGCCCTACATCGTCGTGCTCTTGATTCGGCGTGTAGAGCAGGTTGACGTGCCGATCCCTGTTTTGGCTGGTGAGGCGCAGTGGGAAGACTGTTGGCCCTTTCATCTCCTCGAAGCTGTACACGTTGATGGAGACGTTGTTCAGCCGCTCAAACTTCCCAATCTGCTCCAGAGACATTGGAAATTCAATGCCCTGGAGATTTAGTACTGAAGCATATTCGGGGTATGAACTTGGACGATCGGCGTGTCTGCCGGCGGGATGAAGAGCGGCGACCACTGATCGTGCGAAACAGGCGTTGTTCGGGGATTGCACGCTAATCGTCGCATTCTTCAGCGATATTTCCCGTGGTAACTTGTAGTGACACCCTGCGCGCAGCGGATTGTACTTGTTGACATTGACGGTCAGATTGAGAATCCTCGTCAATGCCCATCCGCTGCCGCGTTCCTGGAACTCTTCCAGCGCTGTCAGGGTTGGTTCGATGACGCATCGTTGGTACCACTCCTGCAGATCGGATGTATCGAAGAGTTCACAGTTTCGGGTATTGATGCTTTTACAAGCATGCTTCTCACCTGCCACAAATTCGCCGTTGAACACCGTGTTCACTTTGAGGTTTCGATGTTTCCTCAAAGGACCCCGCACATGCTCCAACACAATGGCCGCCGCATCCTGGAGGAAGTTGCGCGGTTCGATGTAATTCGAATTTAGCACGGCACCAGTTAATACGTGGCTATCGAACGCAGTGTCTATTTCGCGCCACAAAAGTCCCGTGCTCGAATATCCGGCACCTTCGCGCACGAAACGTCCGCGCAACGAATATTTCAGTCCTTCGAGCTGCGCGATTCGAGCAACCAGCGATTGTCGAACACCGATCGATAATCGAGGACTTTTCACTCGGCTGTGTTCTTCCAAAGATTCGATACACTCGTTGCACCGTTCTTCCCACGCAAGGTATTCTTCGGGTGAAATCAATCATGCGGATTGATCTCGCAGTTGGCGTTCCACTTGCACGAATTTTTCCATGATCGTAAATGGAATGTAAATGTAATTTATTATCCGCGCAATGTGTTACAACCACTTGACGCTTTGTGCAGTTTAGAGCATGCTTTTATGGTTGGTACCACGACTTGGCGTCTCTGTCTAACTGTTTCGGTGTACCCCTCCCTCGAATGCATCGCATGCAAAAACGATGATCCGTCCCAACACTGTTCTATACAGTTTCTGCTGATATTGCATAATTCTTTCCATGATTCACGCGTATGACGAATTAGCGGGCATGATCACCCGGCACTGTTTCTGCCAACACAGCATAATTCTAGGATTCGACGCTTCCAAAAGTATTATATGACATTCAACACGTGTCGAGACTTTTATCCTTGAGAATGGGGATTAAATTACATGCAATCGCGCGATATGCTGCGACGTTAAGATTGAAAAACATTCTGGAAAATTGGCAGCTTTAGAATAAAATGTTGTGGTGGGGAGAAGCAACTAGCCTCTATTTAAGCCGGCTCCCGGACGTTATTCCATCAATCGCTCAGTAACCTCAGTGACTTTGATGGATCATGCAGCGCTACAAAAATTGACCGATAGCATTAATGCAATAGGCGCTGGGAGCCCAGATTATTTCTTTCCAATCATGCGAGATGATGGCATAGTTCCATGTGGGGAGAATATTTATTATGACAGGTAAGACTTATTTTCACATATTCCCACAATTTTTATGTTTATTCCTGATATGAGCGGACAATTTCATAGCTTTAATTTTTCTCTTAGTCCGCGCCGAGCATCCCGTATCATGGTCAGAAGATACGCATTAACACCCGGGGTAGCAAGTATTTGGAAATTGCAATCAACGTAAGACCTATGGCCGATGTAGAAGTTCTTATCGGTGACAATCATGGGAATCATCTCATATTAACATGGCATACATGGAATCTGCTATTCGACAGCCATTCATCCATCGAAGAACATGCACAATTGCCTGAACCTGACTCGATGCAGATTGATGAGTCAGTATTGGAATTTGTCCGGATCTTTGATTCACCGATTGTAAAGAGGACGCTATGCGATAATACACTGTATTTCAAACCGAATACAGTATCATTTTTATGTAATCTTGAGCCATGTGTAAGCTATATGTAGAAGATGTGAGAGTAAAATTCGAATGTTTTGTTAACGTGTTGCAATAGAGCGGTGTTGCCTGCGAAACATTAGATACGCGTAGTGCTGCTAAAATCATACGCGATAGCGAATATTGCGACGAGGAGTATCTCGTAGATTGAGAACTGGTAGCATGTGCCATCAGTGATATTCTGGTTGATGCTAGTAGGAAGAAAAAATGTTAAATTATTATTATTATTATTACTATTATTATAATATTCTATTTTTACATGCTTTAATTTTAAAATAAATTTCTTAAACGTATATTCTTTCTCCATTTTATTTACCCTCCTTCTCTCCTCACCACCTAATTCTAAGATTCGACGTTCCCAAAAGTATTATTTCTGCTGACACCGCATAATTCTATGACTCGCGCCTTCTTTGCGCCGTGAAAATGACATCATCTCGCGCAGCTGCTCCAGGGGAGTCAAATTACACACGATCGCGCGATACGTTGCGACGTTAAGATTGAAAAAAACATTTTGAAAAATTTTAGCTTTAGAATGCATGCGATTGTACCACTGCTGCCTTCCCTCCCCGAATTTAGCTTTAAAATAACTGTGCTTGTGCCGTCTCTCTCTCTCTCTCTTTCCCTCCCCCGAATATGTTATTTGTAAAACGTCGCTCGGTACAATTTCTGATAAATTATTATTTCTCTGCTGCATATTGGTTCGCTAGATTGGTATGGGCCAGGGGTGAAAAAATTTTCGGGGGTGGGCCAAGGTCGTCCCTCCTTAGGTATGAAAAAATTTCTGCTGTGGATCAGTCCCCCCTCTGAAAAAATTTCTGACGGCGGACCAGGTCTGGAGAGGTCTCCGCGGCCGCTCGGCCTGGACTGATCCCTCCACGATTACGGCTTCCCCCACTCCGCGGCTCGTGCGCAAGCAACCAGTCTTCCACTCCCCGCTGTCTCCATGCATAAAGTTCCCCTCACCGCACTCCCCCGCGCGCCTACACTTCCACCCGCCCCCGCGCTCCCCTCAGAAGACCTGGGTTAGAAACCGCCTAGCCCTACTACTCGTACTCTCGTCGAAAGGATTTGGAGGGGCAGTACGAGGCGGATCGTGCGTTAGCCGAATGAGCGCGAGAACGATTGTTCTCGAACGACGCGACCTTTGTCGAAAAAGCCGCAGCAACTGGAGTGTGGGCCACGATGAAGGATAAGACTAAGCTCGGTATGGGTGTGAGAAGCAGAAGGACTACCAGAAGGAAACGCAAATCCAGAGGACAACGGTTGCGACAGCATCGTGTCCTACCGGTAGCGAAACGCGTAGGCTTTCTTCCGCTTCTACCGCTCGTGCTGCCCGCTTTGTCAGCTATCGGAGCATTGGCCGGTGGAGCTGCTGGTATCGCCAAAGCGGTCAACGACGCGAAGGCCTCGCGAAAACAGCTGGAAGATACGATGCGTCATTATCGGGCGATGGAAGGGCGAGGAATGTATATGGCACCGTACAAGCGTGGCGCCGGCATGAACCTGAGACGACGATTGAGGAAAAAAAGACTCCCTCCGACCGGGCTTGCGGCGGCAGCGATAACGCGATATCTGCTACTACAACAACCTATGACGAATCTGCAATTAGAACACGAGTGCGTTGACGTACCGTTCTTTCGGGGCGTGTTTAAGCGTCATACGCTCCCTGCGCGCGTAGAATCGCGGCGAAGGCACTCACTGGGTAGCGTACGCGAAACGCGGACCTCACGTACAGTATTTCGACAGTTTTGGGAATTTGCGACCTCCCGCGGAACTGATCGATTATTTCGGACGGGGAACGAAAACGATGATCACGATCAAGTACAATCACGACCGCTTTCAATGTTTCGAAGAGATGAATTGTTGCCACTTGTGCGTACAATTTCTGCGACAAAAAGCTTTGGAATTTTGGCCTCGACACTACCCAAGATAAATTGACGCGCAATCGTACGTCCGAGACACTTTCACTCTATCAGTCTCACTAGCGTAACCTACTGTGGTGGTTGTGGTAGTGGTGGTACAATGTCGCTCACGCTAACGTTAACGGGTCGGGGCAGCGTGCTCACGGTCAATAATTTTCCACCGATAGATCTGAGCGACGGGCAGTACGAACTATGACTCGCCGACGTGGAGACGTTTCACACGATACCGAACATCGACTCGAGCAACGATACATTCTACTGCGTCGCGAACAAGAACGCCACGATCCCCAGCGTTGATGTCACTCGCGACCACATTACGATCCCCCATGTTTCCTACGAATTAGACGCTATCGCCAAGTACCTGAAGCAACGATTACTCGACCGATATCCTCGAAGACGCGATAACAACGAGAACGACAACGACGACGACGATGATAATATGTATCCACTAATGCTACGAGCTAACAACAACACCATGAAAAGCGAACTGTACTGCTCGTTCTTTGTAGACTTTACGAAACCGAACAATGTGGGTTCGTTGCTAGGATTTTCGCCGAATCGTGTCTTACCGCCGAGAATCTGGCACGAGTCCAACGAACCCGTGAAGATTATAACCGTTAACGTGATCAGAGTAACGTGTAACGTCACTACTGGTGCGTAGAGCAACGACAAACCTGTACACACGATTCATGAATTTTCTCCTCGCGTGCCCCCGGGATTTAAGATATCGGAAACTCCGCGACAGGTCATTTACCTACCGATCGTTGCACGAGCGATACACGATCTGGCGGTACGCATCGTCGATCAATACGATCGCCCTATAGATTTTCGCGGAGAAGAAATAACGATTCGCCTGCACGTGCAACGACGTTCGCGCGATAAGCTAACGTGAACGCGCGCGCGCGCGCGCGAGTGTGTAGCATGTTGGTGTTCGATTACACGAACGACTCATCGTTCACCGTCGCCGCTGCTAATGCTGCTCCCCTGATCTCCGCAACGCATTATCGTCAAAACAAACCACCTCTGCAACCACATCCAACGACAACAGGCGCACTAATAAAGACGGGGAGCGAAACGGGAACAAGAAGAAAAAGAAGAAGAAGCTTCAAATCGTTGACTCATCGAAACGCACGTTTCCTACGATCCTTGGGATTCATCGTAACATACTAACATATCACTTATATATACACACCCGTCTAACACAATGTCTACCATACTGGACGTGACGAGTACGTCGAATTTCGACGATCGTATCACGAATATCGAGGTGCACGGTTACAATCCGTATGCCAACACGACGTACGACAATAACGATGAGATACGAATACCTATTCAGCAACAAGATCTGTACACGCTCCCGTGCGAAAGTAATCTCTACATCGAAGGACGTCTCTCTTTGATGACCGCCTCGACGACTACCGCGGACGTGAAAGCTGCTGCGAGAGTTATTCTGGACAACAATTGTGTCGCGTTCATGTTCGACGAGGTTCGATACGAATTGAATGGCGTGGAGATCGATCGTTCTAGAAATCTGGGAATCACGACCGCGCTGAAACATTACGCGTCATTGTCTGTCGAGATGAGCAAAGCGCTAATGAACGCCGGTTGGGACCATACCATCGCACACGATCAAGACATTTTTGTAATAGCCCGGCGTTCAATATTTGCGTGCCCATGGACGCATTACTAGGATTCTGCGAAGATTACAAGCGTATCGTTATGAACGCGCGACACGAATTGATACTGATTCGTGTGCGAGTTGATACGAACGCGATATACGCGGTCACCCTAAACCCCGCGATAATACCGAAACTCACGATCGCCAAGATACAATGGCGTATGCCACACGTCGTGCTAGAAGACACAAACAAACTGTTGATGCTACGTTTCCTGCAAAGTGATCGACCGATCGCGATGAGTTCCCGATTGTGGGAACTGCAAGAGTATCCGTTGCTGCAAACGACTACGAAACACGCATGGACCGTGAAAGCATCGTCGCAGATCGAGAAACCGCGATACGTGATATTCGCTATGCAAACCGATTGTTGGTGACGGAGTGAGGGGGGGCCGTCGATGTCCCGTGCGAGGTGACGCGTGTTCCTAGCGCTCGGCCGCGGGCCGATACGAAACGGTAATGTTTACAAAGGAGCTGAGTGGGCCATCTCTAGGTGTCCCCATCTAATTACGGTGGCTCACTCAGTTGCTAATTACGTCATTCTGACTCACGTGACTTCCCGGAATCCTGACGAGGATTCCGGGAGAGGAGATTTCCTTCTTCTTCTCGCTTCGAGTGCCGAACGGAGAGCACGTTTTGCGATCGCGCGAGGTTTTCTAAATCGAGTAAAGTTATTATCTAAATAAGTTGCCGGATCGCTGATGCAGTGGAAAAGTGTCCGAACTAAAGCTTATATATTATAAAGCAGTTGTAGATATTTCGAAATATCGCATAAACAGCTTGTAAATACTTGTACATAGTGCAGTGGTTTTATTAAATGGTACTTGTTTCTTAAGTGTAGATACCGTGAACAATCGATTGTGTACGTCTGTACATTTCTTTAACTAAATTCGTAACATTTTTTGATCCTTCGAGCCGGATCTCGGCAACTGCAGTTTATCGGGTAACAGTGAGTGAGTTTCTGGAGTGTTCTTCGCACGTGCACGTCCGCTTTTCGTCCATATTCCGCTGGTTAACATGGCCGACCTGATCGAAGAACAGAATGAGACCATCAGAAGAATCTTCAGAGTGGTGGAGAATTTGAAAACGCTGGGCGCAGCAAAAATGACCGAAGGTGCAGTGCGCTCGCGCCTAGATACGCTTGAGGACATGTGGGCGGATCTCAAAACGCAACATCGGGGCATCGTTAAGGCCACTAGAGAGCACATTGCACTCATGTTAGACGATTATTTTACTAAGGATCTGTTTGACCTCGCGGAGGAATCATACATGGAACAGAGGGGCCTTTTATTGGACATTTTAAAACCAGCTGGAGAATTATTACTGTCCAGAGGTACGAATTCAAACGCAACGAATGCTGAGGTTGAGTCGAGGTCACGCGCTGTTTTGCCTCGAATTCCTCTTCCCTCGTTCGACGGTCGTTATTGTGATTGGCCGTGCTTTCGTGATCTATTTGTGTCATTAATCGTGAAGGATTCTTCGTTCAGTGAGGTAGATAGACTTCACTATCAGAAAACATGCCTAAAGGGAGAAGCCGCGGGGCATTTGAAAAATTATACAACCTCGGAGGATAACTTTACCTTGGCATGTGAGGATCTGCAGGGGCGTTATCAAAATAAACGCAAGCTCGTGCGGGCGCAGCTCACCACGCTGATGAGTTTGGCTCCAGTGGAAAAGGAATCGTCCTCTGAGCTGAAACGACTACTCTACGATACCGTTGTTGTGGTCAGAGCCTTGAGTAAACTCGGGCGACCTGTCACGAACGCCACTGACTTGTTGGTGCACATCACCGTGGAGCGACTGGATAGGCAGTCATGTCGAGAGTGAGAAACGTCCTTGGGCACCTCCGATGAGGTGCCAACGTTCGACGACTTTAAGGCTTTTGTGGACAAGCAAATTGACACCGTAGAGGCCCTTGAGGATCAGCGGGGCGGTGCTGACCAACCGGGAAAGAAGAAGATCGCTGCAAAGGGGGCCAAAGTCCACCAAG
Source organism: Andrena camellia (assembly GCA_029448645.1). Classification (NCBI taxonomy): domain Eukaryota; kingdom Metazoa; phylum Arthropoda; class Insecta; order Hymenoptera; family Andrenidae; genus Andrena; species Andrena camellia. Next base: position 40,110,216 of record CM055678.1, on the reverse strand, counting down.
TCTCCGCCCAGTCTAACCCTGCGAAGGATTGCAGCCTCTGTAAGGGCAAGCATTATGTGGCATTCTGTCCTGTATACCAGAAGAAATCTCCAGCAGAGAAGCAGGCGGTCACCGAGTCACTGCACCTCTGTGTGAACATCTGGGGAGACATCAACTCGACGCTTGCCAGTCAATCAAGAAGTGCAGGATTTGTGACGAAAAACATCACACCTCTCTTCATGATGTTCAGCGCCCAATCGAGCAGCCAACGGTCCATCACGCCGCGGTGCAAGGTTTTCGGTCAGCCCGGGTGATTCTCAGTACCGCTTGGGTGAAACTACTGGATCTCAGTAGACCAGCTGTATTCGTGCGAACACTCATCGATCCAGCGAGTGAGGTGTCCATCATCGCAGAATCCCTGGTGCAACGACTGTCGCTCAGGTGTAGGGGTGCTCGAATACCCTTGCTCGGAGTGAGCGGTGCTCGGTCCAGTTGCGATAAAGGGTACACGGTGATCACTGTTGCATCCCACTGCAACAAAGAGTGCCGTCACGATGTGTCAGCATTAATCTTGTCGGAGCTGTCTGGACACGTACCACAGAAGTTCCCAGAAGATAGGACGTGGCATCACCTGCAAGGGCTATCACTTGCGGATCCGTGGTACCAGCGAAATGATCCAGAGGAGCTGCTCTTGGGTGCCGACGTGCACAACGAAATCCTACGCTGTGGGGTGCGACTTGGAGGCCCTAACGCTCCCGTTATCCAGAAGACATGTCTGGGATGGGTCTTCAACGGAGGCGTCAAGGACAATCCGAACAACGCTGACCAACTATCGGGCACATCTTCTGTCCACCACTGCACTGTGGACAAGGAGTTGGTAAGCATTTTGACCAAATTTTGGGAGCAGGAAGAAATTTCCGTAGTTGTGCCACCAATGCCGGGGAATGAAGCGTGCGAGCGGCACTTCCTGCAGACATACCGACGCGATAATGAAGGTCGCTTCATAGTGAGATTGCTCTTCAAGACAACTCCAAGCTTGGGCGATTCCCGACGTGCAGCGCTGAGGACTCTGGAAGCCATGCAGCGTAGGTTCCGGCGATCGGTGTGTCTGTAATAGGCGTACGAGGACTTCATGACTGAGTACGAATCCATGGGGCACATGAATCGCGTCACGAATTAAGGCAGGGACCTCGCCAAGGACGCCGGATTCTACTTGCCGCATCACGGGGTGTGGACGGAAACGAGTACAACCACTAAACTTAGAGTGGTGTTCAATGGATCGTTGAAGACCGACAACGGAAGGACACTCAACGAGTTCCTCCACACAGGGCAGAATTTGCTCCCTCCGCTGGCGAAAGCACGCAGTGGCTTTCACGGCTGATGTAGCAAAAATGTATTGCCAGATTCGGGTACACAAGGACGACTGACGATGGCAGAAGATTCTGTGGAGCCAACATGCTGGCGAGGCCCCTCAGGAGTATCACCTGTGTACGGTCACGTGCGGTTTGGCGTGCGCTCCATACCTGGCGATCCGGTGCATCCACCAGTTGGCACATGAGGAAGCTGAGAAGTTCCCAGGGGCGGCGAGGGTCATCCGTCACGACGTCTACGTAGACGATGTCCTATCTGGAGGTCCGACGGTGGACGAAGCACAGCAGCTTCAACGCGAGCTGTATGAGCTCCTCATGGCGGGCGGGTTCCCGCTTCGAAAATGAGCTTCCAATTCTAGGGAGCTGGTAAGCGGCATAACCTTGGTCGACGCAGAGGCTACTCGGAGCTGAACGTCTTACAGCCCACACAACGTGTTGGGGATCGAGTGGCTGCCGTGCGCTGATTGTTTTCAGATTACGGCCACGGACAGCCCAGACGCAGCAGCAGCCACCAAGAGAACTGTGCTGAGCAAAACGGCCTAGCTGTTCTACCCTCTGGGATGGCTGGCCCCAGTGACGATCGTAACCAAAATCCTGATCCAGGAACTGTGGCTACTGAAGAGCGATTGGGACACTCCGTCGCCGACACGGGAGGAGCAGCACTGGTCGCAGTTCGTGCTGGAGCTACCGTTTCTAGCAGGCATCCAGATTCCCCGCTGGCTAGGGTGGCTGCCCTGCAGTAGCGTCGTGGAGCTGCACGGCTTCGCAGACGCCTCCGAACGCGCCTACGCAGCGGTCATCTACCTCCGAGTTGTCGACGCGTCGGGCATACCGCGATCTACGCTGGTAACTGCGAAAAGCAAGGTTGCTCCACTAAAGCAGGTCTCTATAACTCGGCTGGAGCTCTGCGCCGCGTGGTTGCTGACACGTCTAGCGGCACATACACTCACCGTTATGGAGCTGGAGAAGGTGGACGTGCACTTGTGGAGCGACTCTCTTGTGACCCTGGAATGGTTTCGAGGGCATCCGACGCGATGGACAACATACGTGGCCAATCGGGTCTCCTCAATCCAGCAGAAGCTGCCACTTGCAGTGTGGCACCACGTCCAAGGCCCCGACAATCCGGCGGACTGCGCGTCTAGAGGTCTATCATCAAGGGATCTCGCTGATTTCGCCCTCTGGTGGACTGGACCGACCTGGCTCAACTTCCCCGATCTCTGGCGTCGGATAGATTCAAGATTCCAGGAGCCAATCTTGGAGCAGCGAACCAGGAGTCTTCATACTCAACTCCCTGGGGAGGACGAGGTGAGCCTCTATGTGTCACGGTTCTCTAATCTGAATCGTCTCTTCAGAGTAACCGCCTGGTGTAGTCGCTGGTTGCCCAACCACAAGGGCAGGCGGCCAGCACACCTCACATCTGAGGAAATCCATGCGGCCCGAAGAAGATTGGTTCGGATGGTGCAGCGGCAGGCCTTTCCAACGGAGGTCAGCAGCCTACAGGACAAGCGGAACATTCCAGCGAAGAGTCGCCTTCGGAAATTAAGCCCTTTCTTGGACGAGGAGGGGCTACTGAGGGTAGGAGGACGACTTCAAGGAGCCTTGCTGCCGTACAACCGGACTCACCCTCTCATTCTGCCGGATGAGTCTCCCCTGGCGACCCTGTGGGTGAAGATAGCCCATCTACGGTGTCTTCACGGAGGTGTCCAACTCACGCTGGCGACAGTCAGACAGGAGTGCTGGGTTTGAGGGGTCGTCCGATGGTAAAATCGGGTCTGCGGGAATGCGTTATTTGTTTTAGGTGGAGACATCAACCTCCTGTACAATTAATAGGAAGTCTTCCCAGCACGCGGGTCATTCCTTGCAGACCGTTCATGAAACCCGGTGTCGATTATGCCAGCCCAATTCAGGTGCGTTCCGGGCGGGGGCGTGGACAGAAAAGCGTTAAGGGATACATTGCCTTATTCATCTGCCTGTTAACAAAGGCAGTTCATCTGGAGCTGGTGTCAGATGGAGGTGCTGAGACATTTCTGGCCGCGCTCAGGAGATTCGTGGCTCGCAGTGGGATATGTTCCGAGATATATAGCGACTGTGGTACCAATTTCGTGGGAACCAATCGCGAGTTGCGGTCTCTCCTGCGCGCTGCCCTTCTGGACGGCCGCGACCTCCTCACAACCATTGCCGCGAAGGGCATTGAGTGGAAGTTCAATCCACCCGCGGCCCCTCACTTCGGCGGCTTGTGGGAGGCAGCGGTCAAATCTGTCAAGCACCACCTCCGACGACAGATCGGTGAGAAGAAGCTTACTTTCGAGGAACTGTCCACGCTCTTAGCCGGGATCGAAGCGTGCCTGAATTCTAGACTGCTGGAGCCATTGTCGGACGACCCTGAGGACCTTCAAGCGTTGACTCCTGGTCACTTTTTAATCGGAGGTCCACTGATCGCCATTCCCGAGCCTAGCTTGGAAGAGGTGCCGATATCCAGACTCTCCCGGTGGCAGTTGGTCCAACAAATGCAACAACAGTTTTGACGCCGGTGGTCGAAGGAGTACCTGAATATTCTGCAGACGCGAGATAAATTGTGTCAGGTAAGTAGTGGGGCTATGAGAGTTCTGGACCAAATTGGGGCGAGGGGTGAAGCGGGGCGGGGGGTACCGCGGGCGCGGGGTGCGGGGTGGAGGGGGTACCGCGCTCTCGGTCGCGATGGGCGCGGGGCGAGGCGGGGAGGGGGGTACCGAGTTCGTAGGTGAGGGGGATGACGTCACGGAGACTGGGAATTTTGAAGATAGCGCCTCGCGAAAGAATGCAACGTCGCGCTCGTATAAACATCCGCCAACGAAACCGTAGAGCGATAATTATTCGACCATCGTCTCGAATATTTTTTTTTAAAGTTTGGAGCCGTCGTCTTATCAACAACGCTGTAATTCGACATGCGTGGTAACGCATGTCAGGACCGCCCATACTGCATATCCTAAATCACAATTGTTCGCGTTCGTATAAACATCCGCCAACGAAACCGTAGAGCGACAATTATTCGGATATCGTCTCCAATCTTTTTTTTTAAAGTTTGGGATCGCTGTCTTATCACCAACGCTGTAATTCGATACACGTGGTAACGAATCGGACGCAGGCGACGTTAGACTCGTGTATAGAAGGAAGGACAAGGTACAGCGTAAGAGAGAGAGAGAGAGAGAGAGAGCGAGAGAGAGAGAGAGAGAGAGAGAGAGAGAGAGAGAGAGAGAGAGAGAGAGAGAGAAAGATTCAATGGGGGCACTTGCGAAACGCGCGAGAATAACATTCGAGGCGAAAAGTCTTGAATTTTCCCAGACGTCGAGTGACCGTCAACTCGTACTTAAACCGATAGCGAACTCTAAGGAAACCATACACCCAAGGTGTCTGATTTACAGCAGACCGGTGTCAGGACCGCCCATACTGCCTATCCTAAAACACAATCATCATTCGTCAAGTCTATACCTCTAAGGATGACATAGCGAGGAAAAAAACCAGACATCCGGCTAGCAAACCTATCCAGACTGCTCGGTCGGATCGTCTCACCAGGGTTACAGTTTATGACCGCATTGTTCCACGAGTCAGCGGCATGTGTCGATTCGAGGGTACCACTTACCACTCGCTGACAGAGCAATTCCGCGGTTTGTCCCATAGTCGAAATTCCCAAAGAAAACGGTACGATGTCGATTGCCTCTTGGTCATCTGGCATACGAGTAATTGCTCGCCGTATTAGTACGAAAGGGTATTATAAATGAATCGTTACAGGTGTATTAGTAGGAAAGGATAATATAAATGAGTCGTTACAATGTATTAATGTAAAAATCATTCATTTATTAAAACGTATATATACGCGTACTATAGTGGTACGTGATTTACATCGAGCAACATGGACTGCATTCCTAACGCTAACAATTCACAATCGATCAAAGAATGCCGTTCGAAGTATTCGCTTTCGGAAATTAATTTTACATGATCCGTTGGTTCGGTAGCGCTACGTAGAATGTCTACGAAGGCGGTATATTTACTGCTCACGGAATATATACTTTCGGTCAACCAGGTGAACATATGATCGATGCAATGTTCATACGCGAATAGTTTACGCATCGTGACTTCCGTCATGTACAAGGTAACGCGATTATCGGTGAGTTTGACCAGTTGATAATTATGCATGCGCGTGAATTCGATTCGCAAATGATCAATTACGACGTGGGTTTGGGGCGACGTTGCGTTGTCGCGTAATCTTTGAAGTATGTCAGCCCCATTTTCCAGCAGGAGCTTCCACGTCGACATCGAAAAGCACAACTCGCAGCCTTTATTGTCGACTATGGTGATCTCGACACGGCACGAACACATGCCAATGCGAATTCCAATGGTTAGCCTTTTATAGGCTGTCGAGGTTAAAGGGTAATCGCGTCCCAGGATCCGTACGTTTAACGGTTTTGGCGTTTTCGATGTTTTTGGCGTTGCGGAGTCAGAACTGTAAGAAACGCGTACACGGAATTAATGATTTGTTCGTTTACAGTGAAAGAAGTACGCGAACGATGTAAGTGAAAAGTGTATAGTAATATGTACGTACCTCGTATCGGATTGTTGGTGTTGTTTATTGGGGGAACCGCCATCGTTGCCGGACGCACAGGACGAATCGTTGAAGCTGCGTTTGTACATTTTGATACGCACTGTACGATTATACCGATCGACGGAGAAATTGACGCAACCGATACTTGTTAGCAATCGAGCGTAGGTGACGTTATGAAGTCCGCAACTGACCAACGTCGCTTTTATACAGATTCATGCACACGTACACACCAATGTGCAAGAGTGTATTGTATCAATGATGGTAATGATCATGGTTGTGTTATGGCACGAACATTAATATGAAATGTGAATAGTGCGCGACAAATTCAAATGGTACGCGCGGCAAATTCAAATAGCGTACGCGCCAAATTTAAGGTGTACACGTTTCGCAGAAGAGTCGGAGACGATTCGCGGTACGAATCCTAAAAGTGCAAACCATAAAAGTGCGCTATAAGCTGGAATAATTAATATCGAATCATCGAAGAAGAAACTATGATACGGACACCCCAACCGCGCGTACTCCACGACTACCCCTACCCTGCGACGCGCAGGGCTAGAGAACCGAATGCATATAAGGACGTCGACCTCCGCCGCACGGGTCAGTGCAGTTATCACCAGCATTTTTTTTACAAATTATGGATACGTTCGAAATATACTTAGCTGAAGCGGGGCAAGGCATCAATGCATACGAGATGCGTCGGCGCATCGTAAGTATAGTTTTTTTTTAAATTGAATTGGTGCGCGTATTCAATTCGGCGATATTCTAATGCATTTGTGCGTTTGTTACAGCGACGACATGGTGAAATCGAACGTGAGTGGCACGACGAGCTGGATGAGTTGGTGCGAAAAATCGTAAGTATTGCTTTTTTTTTTTGTGTAAATTGAATTGGCGCGTTCATTCCATTGGATAGCCTTCCAACAAAGCTATACGTTTGTTTCAGCATTCGCTCGATAATCTCGTTAGGGGGTGTCGCGTGGAGCGGAGAGATTGTATTCGATTTCTCGTAAGTGATGTTTCGAAAAAAAATTATATTGGTGCGCTTACACCATTTAACAGTGTTTTAATAGAATCGCGTGTTTGTTACAGCACGAACGGGAGGTCGAAATGTCGCGATGGAGCGACGAATATCTCGGGACGGTCGGACGCCTCGTAAGTGATGTTTCGAAAAAAATTATACCGATGCGCGTACACCAATCGACGATGATTTAATCGAGTCGCGCGTTTGTTTCAGCGTCGAGCTGACATCAAGCGACACGCCCGCGACGGCGATCGGGACGTCATAATTCAGTTACTCGTAAGTGATGTTTTGTGTATATCGTATTGGTGCGCGTACAGTATTCGACGATGATTTAATCGAGTCATGGGTTTGTTTCAACATCGCCAATACCCGACGAGGAGGGACGGGCAAATTTGCAGTGAATTACGGGAAAAAATTCAGTTCGCCCGACGTATGTGGCGGGAGGATACGCAGGACGTAGAATTTTTGGCGTGCGAAGGAGAGTTTTGGGGGCTGCGGCGATTATTCGAAGAGTGAGTATAAGTGAATTTTAATTGTTTGGCGTTTCGCGTTCTAATACCAGCGGTTATATAATAATAATATGGTGTTTTCTCTGTGTGTTGCAGGACGTGACATCGCGACGATTTTTTCTTTTATTTAAAATAATTTTTTCTTTTTTATTTAAAATAATTTTTTCTTTTTTTTTTAAAATAGTTTTTTTTTAAATAATTTTTCTTTTTATTAAATATTTTTTTTATATATTAAACATTTTTAATAAATATATATATATATTTTTATTCAAAACAGTGTGTGATTATTATTAATATACATCCATGCATGCATACTTAAATTATAAAAAAAAAACCAGTATTTGCGTAAAATGACGTTCATACGGGAGAGGTATTCTTGCTCGCGAGTGAATAAAAAATCAGTCGTCGTCGTTGCGCTCACCGCCTCTACCATTATCTTCACCGTTGTGCTCGTCGTCGTCGTCGCTATGGTTCTCATCGCTATAGAAACAAGAAAAAATAATTACAACATATTCGTTTCTCTGCGTACGACGCGTAAAGTAGACGTAATGCGTGTATAGGACTTACATTAGGCGACGCTGCGTATATAATTCCATATCTTATGGACGTTCTCTAGCGCGCAAACGCCATTGTTGTCGTGAAACGCGCATCGTGGAGCATTCTTTGAAGACATAGACTTCAGGTTAGGAACGTCGGTATCATCGCAGTCGTTCACGGCGTTAGGCGTGATCCCGCAATAATCATCGTCAACGTCGTAGCCGCCGTCGTCCTCAACGGTTCGAGCGTTGTTGATCCTTTTTCCCTTCAGCTTGTACAGATCACAGATATCATCGACGATTATGTTCGGTAGTAGCGACAGCA